>JASDQU010884568.1:8694-32860 GCA_032191745.1 Picea mariana
TTTTGGGTAAATAAATTTCGTCAGACGCTTTGTTCCAAGTTTTTCTGAGATGGTCAGGCCTCTGCAAAACATTATTAAAAAGGATGTTCCTTTTAAATGGGGACCACAAGAGAACCGAGATTTTAATTCTATTACAAAATATATAACCGAAGCCCCCTCCTTAATGAGTCTCAATTTCTCCAAAGACTTCACGCTTTATACTTTGCATCAGACAAATCATATGCTGCTATGCTTACTCAAAATAATTATGAAAATAATGAAATCCCCATTTCATTTATGAGTTATGCCTTTAAAGGAGCATAATTAAATTATCATGTAGTTGATCAATAAGCCTACATTGTCTTTAAGGCAGTTAAACATTTCAGACCTTACCTATTGAAATCCATGATAAAAGTCATTGTTCCTTACCCTGCAGTAAGAAATATGTTAGTTCATAAGGAACTTGGGGAGAAAAGGGATAATTGAATGACCTCCCTTCAAGAGTATGATCTAAAAATCATACCTACACAAATTGTTAGAGGCCAAGGCCTTTGCAAACTAGTGGCTGAATCAGTTGAAGTGTCAGATAATGAACCAACAACACCAGCTAAAAAATTTCATAATGAAACACAAATATGTTGTACATGAATTATGCCTAATTCATGGTACAATGATATTAGGTTTTATTTTATGCACGAAAATACTCCTCGAAATATTGATCCCAAAAACCGAAGAGAACTAAGGATAAGGTATGCATCTTTTCAATTAATTAATGATGTATTGTTTCAGAAGAGTTTTGATGGTGTAATTCTGTGATGCCTTGAAAAGGAAGAATCTGAAAAGGTACTAGCTGAGTTACATTTCGGTGATGTCGAGGGTCACTTTGGTGGAGAAACAAATACCCACAAAGTACTTAGGGTTGGTTACTATTGGCCCACATTATTTAAGGATGCTCATGCTATGGCTCACAAATGTATAATTTGTCAAAAAACTACAGGACGGGTCAAGAAGGTTTCATTTCCCTTGCATCTCGTTACAATAGGTACACCATTTCCGCAGTGGGGCCTAGATATTATAGGACCAATTAACCCACCTTCTTCACAGCAACAAAAATACATTCTCACGAAAATGGATTATTTTACAAGATGGTCTGAAGCTTTACTGTTATGGGTAGTAAACACTAATCGGGTAATTTCATTCTTGAATTTACATATTATCCCACGTTTCAGAATTCCTGAATGTTTAGTTTTCGATAATGCTTCTTATTTTTCTTCCTTGGACATGAATGTTTATGCTCTAGAAAAAGAGAATTAAGCTAAAATATCATGCTAGTTATTATCCTCAAGGAAATGGCTTGGCGGAGTCAACAAACAAAAATCTGATTAAAATACTGAAAAGAACACTGTCAGATAATCACAAAAATTGGCACAATGCATTATATAACGTACTTTGGGCTGACAGGGTCACCCCAAAAGTATCCATCAGTAATTATCCTTTATTCCTCGTATAAAAAAGAGAAGCTATCCTTCCTCCCCACGTTCTACTCCCATCACTTCATTTATCTCAAAAAGTTCAAGAAGAAGAATGCATTCGGGTCTACAAGTTGCACGAAATAATCAAGTGCAGCACAGGAGAATCCCTGTTTTTCCAAGTAGCAGGTCAAGCGAGCAGGAAAGATGTCATCGGCGATGCCCAAGGTCTATTTTGTAAAGAAGATCAATGGTCGGTGGGTAATTACAGTCAGTCGAGTCATGCCAAGTATAGCGCAGAAGTTTTAAAGAGGTGAACGGTGTCAGCCGTCGGATCGGCAGAAGAACAGATTTGGACTGTTGGTTTGGGAGTGGACACATGTCACGAGATTACCCACATCGAGGACTCGGGCATAGAAGGTTGGAAGAATAAGTCTTTTAACTTCACGAGCGGTGAAGTGCCGAGAATATTGGAGCCGTCCATCTGAGAAGGACAGGTGTCGGAGATCGAGAGATCTCGCGAACTCAGAGGTTCGCAGGGTAAAGGCCCAAACTTTTGGTACTCCAAGTCACGAAGGCACGAGGAGCAAGAAGAGGAGAACCATTGGATCTGCACGTGGGATCGTGCATCGGAGTCTCGTAAGAAAATACCCAAGGAATTGGCCGAGAGGATCGCGAGGTTGCGAGGTTGCGAGATTTCGACCGTTGGAGGACAGGTGGCCATAAAAAAGCAATGAAGTGGAATACAGGTGGCAGAAGCCCTCGGGATCTCGCTACGAGAAGTCCCGAGGTATTGGCATTAGGATTTGCGAGTTGCGAAGTGCCGAGGTTCGTGTGAACGTGTGGCAGAGCATAAGGTGGGACCATGTGGTCGACAGGTGGACACGCATTGGCTGGAGATAAAGTCAGCATTTTGTTGAATTCTTGCATCTTGGGGACTCGCAAAATAGTAGGGTGAAAACTCGACGGTTCAACCAGCGAGGTTGCGAGGTTGCGAGGTCCCGAGGACCCGGGCCTACAGTATTGCCGAGATAATCTCAACCGTCCATCCAAAGGGGCACGTGGTGCGCGATTAAGCTCCATCGCCTCCTCACCCCTTGCAACTTTGAAGATCGAAGACTAGAACCTCCCAGCCGCGAGACGTGAAGTGCCGAAAGCGCATTTGAAGATAGGCATGAGGTCACAACCGATGGTCACTTGGGGGGTGATAAAAAGAACTGCACAAAAGGCCGAAGTGTCGAGTTTAGCTGCAGAAGGGATCACTTTGTTCTTCAGGTGCCAGTTCAACTTGATCTCCATCCTGATACCTACTCAGAGTGAATGAAGAAGAGAGAGGGTGGTTGAAGCCTCGCCTCACTCATTAATTGCAAGGTATGGTTGCCCTGATAGGAAGCCTGCCCGAGATGGTCCTCTGTACTGGTTTTACCATAGAAGCCATGCTGACGTCTTTGACTCACTAGGGAAGTCTGTGCACACTAATTCGGCATTTAAGGGCTCAACTACCCCTTAACACGAGCCATGCAAAGTTAAAGTGGCGTATGACAGAGGAGTGCAGGCCAGATTTGATTGAAGAGATGCCCCATCCTGAAAGTCTAATAGGCCTCTGTGAGGTGAAGTTTCCTGAGTATATAGACTCAGTTTTTGTATTTTGTAAGCATTGATGGTTGACCAGAGATCACGATTGTAAAACTTTAATGAAGCACTGATACTTTGTTTATGTATAGACTTTTGAGACTTCTTGCCTTATGAATGCCATTTTATTTTACATCTTTTTTATACTGTGTTAGAATGGCTCGGAATTGGAGGATATAGTTGAGCAGTAGCTGTTATAGGATGATGTAGGTTGGATCACTGTAACAGTTACGTTGTTTCTAATCAGTTCTTGTGATTTTCCCAGCGTTGAGTGACTTGGAATTGGCAGATCTAGTCAAGTCCCTTGTCAGTTTCTTGAGACCCTCGACCAAGAGGATCTTGCATTCAGAGTCTTTCCTCTACAAACCGCTGGAAGCCTGTTGCCCAAAGCTGTTTGTTCACCTTTCTTACCAAGTCTTCCACCTATTCACCTTTTAATCAACCCACTGGCTGAAGTTAGATCAAGACCTCCTTTGTTACTTATGTACCAGACTCAGTCCCTGAGTTAGAGTGATATCTCCTCGAGTCTTTATCTCCATTTGATCACCCCTTTATAAATAAATCATGACATTAAACTGATGGGTGTCGGGCTCTGCTCCTACAAGAAATCCAGGAGTGACTTCCGACGCTAACATTTCTGGCGCCGTTGCCAGGGACGAAGTTGAAGATTTTCCCTGGGCAGAACGACAATGATCAACTGATTCTAAAGGTGCATCAGAAATCAGAATTATTCAAATTGCCACTGTGCACCTGGTGAATCCACTATGGTGACTCCATTGTTTCCACTTTACTGTTTCAGTTGTGGCCACTATTGGCACACCTGAAAGCTGACCCAGAGGAGCTTTCTCAAGAAGGTTTTAGTGGCTGCTTTCTCAGCCTGAGAAGTTTCCTGGGTTAATGATAATGTTAAGATCTGGCCTTTGATGGTGAACAAGGACTAGACACATTCGGAGCTGCACATTTTTCACCTCATGACTCCATGATTCAAGGATCGATTGGCGACTTCATTGGTTTGATATGGAGAAAATCCTTGCTCGCCAGTTTGCTCCTTTTAATTTTTCTGTTATTCCTGGTTTTCCTAATGTTGTGCCCTCTATGGATGAATGGGGTGATTATTTTCCCATATTTGGAAAGTGTGAAGAGGACAACCCTGCTCAGCACCTCAGTGAGTTTCATGAACTCATGCGTCAGTGGGAGATACATCATGAGGATGTGTTACTGAAGATGTTCATGTTCTCGTTAGCAGGGGATACACGTAAATGGTACCATTCTTTACCCCCTGCTAGCATTTCTTCACTCCATGGATTCCATGTAGCTTTCACTGCCTATTGTCAGAGGTTGTATCCCCCTGAGTTAATTTGTCATAATTGTTGTGAGGGATACCACAACTCTATACAAGAGAAAGCTGTTTCTGACGTAAGTTGTGGGGAGGATCCTGATGACCTGGATCAGAACTCAGTCCTTTCTCCTCCCCATTCATCTGCATCCAAGGCAAGTTATGAAAGTGATGAAGTTCCCAGGGAGGAGGATGGCGCCTTGAGTAAGCTGATGGACGAGGTGAAATATCTCTCTGCCCAATTAGAAGGGTTGAAATATGAAGACTGTGCAGAGGATTTTCTAGTCCTTGAGGCAGACGCTCTGAGAAACTCTTTTGAAGAGATTGTTGAAGATTTATTAGGTGAGTTAGCATCTGCCCCCGATGAGCTTTCTGTCTCAGATCAAAGCGATGAAGTGATAGTTGGGGAAGAGGACTGTTCTCTTTTTCTTCACGAGATTTCCCATGATATATTTACATTTGAGATTCAAAAGGAGGATCTGGAGATCATTCCTCTTTTGCAAGATGAAGAAGTCTGGTGCTCACCCAGCTTTAACGACTATTCATTTGAGGAGCAGCAGAGCCCCACATCACAGATTGATGACCTGGGTAGCAACCAGCCCGTGTATGACAACTATGAATCAGGTTCTGAGTTGGACACCCAGAACTTCCAAAAGAAGACTACAGAGCCTTCTCCTCTGTTCACAAATGAAAGACAATGCAAGGAAATCAGCCCCCTTGAGCACCAAATTGAAAAGAAGAGCTTTCCCACGGGTCCTATCTATGATGATTATGACTCTGACCCTTGGGAGAGCCAAGAAGAGGCACCAAAAGAACTAGAGGAGTATTCAAAGATGCAGTTTATAGATTGTGCAGAGCCAGTCAACGAGCAACCACCACCTGAGATCAGTGGGCCTACTTCAGTTATTCACCCGCCTGTGGATATCAGAGATTTTCAGCCGCATGTGAACAATTGTGGAGTAGAAGAGGCTGTCTATCGCCAATTCTCTGAAATTTGCCACTCATTCGATGACCCTGTCAGCAAATACATGGAGTGGCATCTCCTCTATGCCTTGGAGTTGCCCTATTTCATCTCAACTCCAGCCTATGAGGAGAAATTGGAGAGTGTATCCGTTCTGCTGTCATGGTTACACTATCTGCTGGTGATTATCGACAGAAGGAAGGAGCTTCTATCCAGGAAGCTGCTTGAATGGCTATGGTGGAAATCTGCTTTCACCTAGCCCCATCTAAAGTGTTTTATTAGTTTAGGATTGTATATAAATAAGCTCCTTTGAGCATGTATCTTTAGTTTGTTACTTTTATTTTTCGGCCTGTATTTTCAGCAGCGGGATGTTTGAGCATGACTCCATAGCCCAACAACAAGGCACTGAAGCCGCGGAATGAGTTCTTGGAGCATCAAAGGGATGAATCTATCCCCCATTGAGCCTAATGTTGGCGATAATTCTTGCCATGGGATCGAGAGCATTTGGGTCTGCAAGTTGCACGAAATAATCAAGTGCAGCACAGGAGAATCTCTGTTTTTCCAAGTAGCAGGTCAAGCGAGCGGGCAAGATGTCGTCGGCGGTATCCAAGGTCTATTTTGTAAAGCAGATCAACATTCGGTGGGTAATTGCAGTCAGCCAAGTCACACCAAGTATAGCGCAAAAATTTTAAAGAGGTGAACGGTGTCAGCCATCGGATTGGCAGAAGAACAGATCTGGACTATTGGTTCGGGAGCGGACGCATGTCACGAGATTACCCACATCAGGGACTTGGGCATTGGAGGTTGGAAGAATAAGTCTTTCGACTTGATGAGCAGCGAAGTGGCGAGAAGATTGGAGCTGTCCATCTGAGAAGGACAGGTGTCAGAGATTGAGAGATCTCGCAAACTCAGAGGTTCGCAGGGTAAAGGCCCAAACTTTTGGTACTCCAAGTCACGAAGGCATGAGGAGCAAGAAGAGGAGAACTGTTGGATCCACACGTGGGATCGTGCATCGGAGTCTCGTAAGAAAATGACCAAGGAATTGGCAGCGAGGATCGTGAGGTTGAGAGGTTGCGATATTTCGACCGTTGGAGGACAGGTGGCCATAACAAAGTGGCGAAGTGGAATACAACTGGCAGAAGCCCTCGAGATCTCACTGTGAGAAGTCCTGAGGTATTGGCATTAGGATTTGTGAGTTGCGAAGTGCCGAGGTTCGTGTGAACGTGTGGCAGAGCATATGGTGGGACTGTGTGGTCGACGGGTGGACACGCGTTGGCTGGAGATAAAGTCAGCATTCTGTTGAATTCTCTCATCTCGGGGACTCATGAAATAGGAGGGTGAAAACTAGACGGTTCAACCGGAAAGGTTGTGAGGTTGCGAGGTCACGAGGACCCGGGCCCACAGTATTGCTGAGATGATCTCAGTCGTCCATCCAGAGGGGCACGTGGTGCGCGATTAAGCTCCATCACCTCCTCACCCCTTGCAACTTTGAAGATCAAAGACTAGCACCTCCCAGCCACGAGACGCGAAGTGTCGAAAGCGCATTTGAAGATAGGCATGAGGTCACAACCCGTGGTCACTTGGGGGATGATAGAAAAAACTGCGCAAAAGGTCGAAGCGCCGGGTTTAGCTGCAGAAGGGATCAGTTTGTTCTCCAGGTGCCAGTTCAACTTGATATCCATCCTGATACCTGCTCAGAGTGAATGAAGAAGAGAGAGGGTGGTTGAAGCCTCGCCTCACTCATTAATTGCAAGGTATGGTTGTCTCGGCAGGAAGCCTGCCCGAGATGGTCCTCCGTACTGGTTTTCCCACAAAAGCCATGCCGATGTCCTCGACTCACCAGGGATGTCTACGCACGCTAATTCGGCATTTAAGGGCTCAACTACCCCTTAGCATGAGCCATGCAGAGTTAAGGTGGCGTATGACAGAGGAGTGCATGCCATATTTGATTGAAGAGACGCCCCATCCTGAAAGTCTAACATGCCTTTGTGAGGTCAAGTTTCCTGAGCATATAGACTTAGTTTTTGTGTTTTGTAAGCATCGATGGTTGAGCAGAGCTCCCGGTTGTAAAACTTAAATGAAGCACTGATACTCTGGTTATGTATAGACTTTTGAGACGTCTTGCCTTATGAATGCCAGTTTCTTTTACATCTTTGTTATACTGTGTTAGAATGGCTCGGAATTGGAGGATCCAGTCAAGCAGTAGCTGTTATAGGAGGATGTAGGTTGGATCACTGTAACAGTTACGTCATTTATAATCATTTCTTGTGATTTTCCCAACGCTGAGCGACTTGGAATTGGCGGATCCAGTCAAGTCCCCTGTCAGTTTCTTGAGACCCTGGACCAAGAGGATCTTGCATTCAGAGTCTTTCCTCTACAAACCGCTAGAAGCCTGTTGCCCAAAGCCGTTTGTTCACCTTTCTTATCAAGTCTTCCACCTATTCACCTTTTAATCAACCCACTGGCTGAAGTTAGATCAAGAACTCCTTTGTTACTTATGTACCAGACTCATTCCCTGAGTTAGAGTGATATCTCCTCGAGTCTTTATCTCCATTTGATCACCCCTTTATAAATAAATCGTGGCATTAAAATGATGGGTGTTAGGCTCTGCTCCTGCAAGCAATCCAGGAGTGACTTCCGACGCTAACACCCCCCTTTAGAGAAACAAATAAATGATTTACTTAAATTAGAATAAATTAAGACACAAGCAAAACAAAAATTGGACCAGCACCAACAAATTGTTAAAAACTGGTTTGATGCAAGTTCCTTCTCGGATAGAAACTTTGACATAGGATATTTGGTTCTCAAGTGGGACAAAGAAAATGAGGATAAAGGGGAACACACCAAGTTTCAAAATCTCTGGTTGGGGCCTTTTGTTATTGCAGAAAAATTGGGTCCTAGCTCCTTTCGTCTGCCAAACTTGGAGGGACATCCAGACACTTTCCCGGTGAATGGCTAGAATCTCAAGAAGAACTTTGCCTGAGCAGAATAAGAACTTCCCCCCTGTAAATATCCCTAGTTGTTTATATTTGTGTTTTCTATTGATTATTTTATTGTTGTTTTCTTTGTTTTCTTTTATTTTTTGAGTTATTTCTGACTCACAATCCATTATGGAAGGGAATTTTCATCATCAGATTTATCACTGATGGCAGTTTGAAACAATTCAAACATATTCAATACTAAGGTTTAGCTCATATGATTTGTTTATAAGACAATCATTTTAGAAGTTCTTTTCCAGAATATTATTCCTAAAATTTTGTCAAGATCTTTGGGAAGTACAATCACCTTTAAACTTTTTACACCGTCCCAGTTCTAATGAGATCACCTAAAAGTGCTTCCCCATCCTCTAGATGTTTTCTTGATTGAAATCTAATTGTCTAAACTATGATTAAAACTATCAGTTCTTAAAGAACAAAAATAAAATATTAATGATCGATCATATATCTGCCCGGTTATCAAATCTCCAGTATCTCCCCGATCTCTTTTCATTATGAAATATCCAAATTCTACCATTATAAACGACTAAGGAGAGTTGGAAACACTTCAACGTGTGGGAAATGTGTGTAAACACGCCGGGGTACTGAACATTTCTGCTGGAAGTGGGTAAATGAACAGATGATACCAAGACAAACTCATCGGGGTATTGAACGGGCCTGCTGGCAGCGAAGCAATTTTAGGTTCGAGATATGTCAGGTGTTGGAAATATAACTGAGAGGGGGGGGGGTGAATCAATTATAATATAAGATTAAAACTTTTTATTCTTTTATGAATCTTTCTAAATTATTATTTAATGTGTTACTGATAACTTAACATGTATAGTTAAACAGTATTTGATCCATCACACATAATACATAGAGACACATATTTCTCATGAGGAAATCGATAGGGAGAAAACCTCTTCTTACTAGGATGTCAATCAAGCTCCAAATTTCATGTACATCACAGTATTTGAGCTCCAAATCAAATATGAGGCTACAACCTCTGATAGCAAGCTACAACTTGCAGAGAGCACCAACTCTCAGATTTCTCTAGCACCAACTAGATGGAAGCACCAATTCCTATGTTTCTCTAGCACCCACTAGAAGGAAGCACCAAATCCTCGAATATCTTCTAGCACCAACTAGAATTTAGAGGAATGCAATCCTCCCTAGCACCACACTACTACCCTGATTGAATCTTGCAATACTTTACTTATTTTCTCTGTCTTTGATATGGTTTGTTATAGGTCCATGACTCCTCTGCCTCTTCCAACTTCTATTCTCTGTTTCGCTTCTATCCTCTATTCTTTGTGCACACCGATTCTATTCAGCTTCTCTTTCTTGGTTTTATACTCTTTGTTGCCTCTGCATGCTATAAACTGCATCTTTGATCTCCACTTCAGGTACTTCTCTTCATCTCTTCCTACTCACCGAAATTACTCTCGAAGTCACACCAACTGTTCTTTGTTATACATTTTCTTCACATGTCGATTCATCTGCCTAATCATCATACAAACTCTTCATCTTCTCTGGTCGTTATTCAAGGTTCTTTGGATTCTCTGACAGTTATCCTGAGAATCATTTGTTTCTCTGTCAGTAGCAATTCTTCGTCTTCTCTAGCAGTTACAGTTAGTTGGTCTTTGATCCTTTGAATCCTAATCCCCTTCCTTCTCGTGACCGATGGCTGTGACTTGAGGCCAATCACTTCGGGACTTTTCATTTCAGGTCATCTGTCGTGAGTCACCCCGACTCTCCCAACTCCCTATCTCCTTAACTTTGAAGTGGAGCTTAGCGACATGCTAGATCTTCCCTTGATATGAACTTGGGTGATGAGTTCATGTGACCATGCGATTGCGGGTGCCTCCATTGGCGGTTTGAGGGCAACCCGATTTTCACCCCACAATTCACTACGAGCCTCCATGTGTCCTTTCTCCAAAACCATGGTTTCGATTGCGGTCTACTCAAGAAAAATTGAGACCTGATCATGTTCTGGCCCCACAATGTGATGGGATGGTCAATCTCATGATATTGACGGTGCTCCTCGATCAACGGTTCTGATCTATTGTCTTTTCCTGCCTTCTTTCCTCTGTCCATGTGCGATCCTTAATCTCAACGACCAAGTGACATGTGGCCCTCCAAACCAACGAATGAGATCAATTTGACCTTTCGGGCTTCGAGAGTCTCGTTTCTCAAACTCCGCTTACTCCTGGAGAATTTCACCCGGGTTCCACTATCTAACGACGCGTGGGATTCTTGAATCAATGGTCACAATACCTTCGGGTATTCGAAGTTCAGAAATCTCAACTTTCTAACCTTTCAACCTTCCTTTGCTTTTTCCGGATGCTGACAATCCACCGACGTGTGTCCCCTTCGGATCAACGGTCATGATCCTTTCATGTCTCCGGACTTCAAAGATTTCAACTTATGCTATCCTTCCATTGGAGTATATCGACGGATGAGAATGCTCTCGAAGTGATCTTTCAGATCGAACGTCTCATGTCCACTTCGAGACTTTGGAGCTTTTGTCATTTTATAGTGGTGAAACTCCCGAAGTAAAATACCGAAGTGAAACTCACAGAGTGATGTCACTTACTTACATCACTTGATGATGTGTCATGAGCCTAGTAGCTACCACATGTCACTTGGATTTGTGATTTGCATGTACCTAAAATTCTGAATCAACTTGAAACTTGTCATTGTCTCCTTGTGCCATGTGTCCTTGCTGATGTAGTCATGATGAGGTGAATCCTCATTCACTTCGGGACATTGGGTATTTAGACTTTTCAAGTTGCGAATTTTTTCGAAGTGAGAATCCCTGAACAATAACCTCCTCGCAACTTTTAGACCCGAACTAAACGTTGTTTATCTATCATGTTCTCAAATCGATGGCTCAATCTTTCTGCGATGCTTCTTTTATATATTATCCTATCCTTCCACTTCAAACTAATCTGACGAATGTTGCTTAATCCATCTCTCCGACTCCCTGGACTTCGAGTTTTTCAAGTCTCAAACCAAAAAATCCTCAAAGTGATTTTCTCTAGAGTTGAGGATCGTGTGCCACCTATCAGTATTGATGATAGATGGTCCCTGCTTTCTTCGGGACTTTGGGACTTTGAACAGTCGACTCTCCTACACTCATCCAAAGTCTTATGCTTTGTGCATTTATTTATGGATCCAACAACTATTGATCCTCGACACTCAGATCAAATAGATCATATATATACTTCTCTTTTGTGCTTCCTCTGGTCACTGGATGTTGATCTAATGGTCATCAGGTATTCGAGATTGGTGATCCAATGGCCACTGTCGTTCTTCCTCCTGATATTTCTGATCTCTCTGACTTAGAAGGTTTTCTAAGTGTTCAAAGGTCTCAACCTTTTCTCCTCCTGCGAGTCCATCTCTTGGACCTTGAATGCACTTATGAAAAGCGCAAAGCGCTATCTCTATCTCTTCTGAGCTTTGATTGATTCATACTCTTGAGGTTTGGTTCATTTTTGTTGTTTCCATCGATGAAAAGCACATTCTTCCTGTTAAACATGGAAACAATCTCCCCCTTTGGAATTGATGGCAACCCTAAAGGACTGCATTATTCTGCTTGGACCTCCAACTGTAGCATCCAAACCACACCTTTTCTCCCCCTTTAACATCAATGTCAAAGAAAACATGCTCCCCTTGAGCAATTGTAGTATTTTTCGGAGGTATCAGATATTCAACCAACACATAATCCCCCTGACTGCATGGACTATTTAACTTAATAATAGGGTCACACCCAACTTCTGGCGTAGATACTCAAACTAATCTTTTGCAAATGGTTTAGTGAAGATATCAACAATCTGATCTTTGGATGGAATATAATGGAAAGAAACAACAGTTCTGGTCACTTTTTCCCTCAAGAAGTGATACTTTATGGGTATATTATTTGTCTTGGAGTTAAATACAGGATTCTTTGACACACAAATTGCACTATTATTATCACAATGGATTGGAATTGGTGCATTATACTTTATCTCTAAGTATGCAAGTGTCTGAATCATCCATAATACTTGGGTACAACAAGTGGCAGTTGCAATGTATTCAAATTTTGTAGTCGATAAAGAAATGGAACCTTTCTTCTTGCTTAACCATGCTACAAGAGAATCTCCTACGAAGAATGCACCTCCACTCATGCTTTTCCTTTCATCCATGCATTTATCCCAATCAGCATCTGAATAGACTAATAGTTGAAAATTCTGGTTTCTAGGATACCATAGGCCATAGTTCATTGTTCCTTTCAAGTATCTAAATATTTTTAGGTGTGTTTGGAGAGACCACAGTATTGTCAATGGATTGTCAACATTTCAGATCAGTATTTATAACCAACTCTTCTCTCCAATTAGAACCCAGGCTTCTTGTCCTGATGATGGATCTTGATATGGATCCAAAATGTTGACAATCCATTGACAATATTGTGGTCTCTTCAAACACACCTGAAAACACTCCTCACCACAAAAATCTCATTATCTGAATATTCTTTTGACAACTAAAAAATGACTCTGTTTAGGTGCAGCCTAATACCTTGCTACCATTCCAATAGCATGCATTATGTATGGATAAGATGTTGTGATGTACAATAGGCTACCTATCATAGACCTATAGGAACTCTGATCAACATTAGGTGAGTCATCATCCTTTCTTAACTTGCATCCAGTGACCATAGGTGTGCTCATAGGTGTAGAATCTTCCATTTGAAACCTTTTCAACATTTCTCTTAGATATTTCTCCTGAGAAAGAAATAATTCTCCAGATCTCTGAGTAATTTGCAGACCAAGGAAAAATGACAGTTCCCCTATCATAGACATTTCAAATTCAGACTGCATGGCAGAGGCAAACCATTGTACTGATGAAGCATTATTGCTTCTGAAGATGATGTCATCTACATAGACCAACACAATGAGAAAATCATTACCCTATGTTTTGACATACATATTTTTGTCAATTGTTCCTCTCTTGAAACCTTTTTCTTGAAGAAACTTATCCAGTCTGTAATACCATGCACGAGGAGCTTGTTTCAACCCATATAAGGATTTCTTCAGCTTGTAGACAAAATCAGGGTTATCTGACAGTTGGAAACCCTTTGGTTGTTCCATATAGACTTCTTCTTTTAGATCTCCATTTAGAAAATATGACTTGACATCCATTTGATAGACTTTAAATTGTTTATGACAAGCATATGCAAAAAACATTCTAATAGATTCTAATCTTGCTACGGGTGAAAATGTTTCATCAAAGTACAGTCCTTCTATCTGAGAATATCCTTTGTAGACCAATCTAGCCTCATTTATTACAATATTTCCTTGCTCATTCATCTTATTTTTGTAGACCCATTTTGATCCTATTACATTTTTATTTGCTGGCCTAGGAACGAGTTCCCAAGTGTCATTCTTTTCAATCTGCTCCAGTTCCTCATTCATTGATTTTAACCAATTTACATCTTCATTGGATTCATTGAAGTTCTTGGGTTCCACCATGGATATTAAGGCTATATGTGATTGCTCGATGTCTTTGATTATCCTCCACATGGTTTTTACACCTTTGTCTTTCTCACCAATTATTTGACTTTCAAGATGATTCTTTTGAGTAATTCTGGAGGAAGCATTTGATGTTGATTGTTGTCCTGACTCTTCTTGTCTGGGTGTCTCTTCTTCCCCTAATTCATCATCTTCTTGTGAATCTATTTTTTTTTTTTCTTCATTTTCATTATTCTCATCATCTTTTTCATCTGGCTTATGCTTATTCTATGTTGACCTTTTACACAAGCTTCTTCATCAATTCGAACATCAATACAGTCTACTAATTTATGCATTCTTTTGTTAAAGCATATGTATCCTTTACTGTTTGCTGCATATCCTAAGAATATACCTTCATCATCTCTACTATCAAATTCTCCCAGATGATCATCATTATTTTTGATGTAGCATTTACTTCCAAATACTTTGAAGTACTTAATGGATGCAGGTCGACCAAACCACAACTCATGAGGAGTTTTATCATTGTTCAGTCTTAGATGTTCTTTGTTTGGAATATGAATAGGTGTGTGAACAAGCTCCACCCAGAAGGTTTGTGAAATGTCCCTTTCATTCATCATAGCCCTTGCCATCTACTGAACTTATCTATTTTGGTGTTCTACAACTCCATTTTGTTGAGGAGTACCTGGACTAATATATTCTCTTTTAATTCCATGTCTATCACATAATTATTTGAAATCTCTTGACATAAATTCTCCTCCTCTGTCTAAGAGAATTGCCTTTAACTTTCTTCCTATCTGATTCTCGGCTAATGCCTTAAACATTTTGAACTTCTCAACTGCATAAGATTTTTCTCTTAGAAATTAAACCCACGTACGTCTGGAGAAGTCATCAATGACCAGCATAAAGTAATGTTCTTCTCCAGTTCCTTCTTTTCACAATGGTCCACACAGATCCATATGAACAAGTTGAAGCGGTTTCTCTGAAGATTTGAAACTCTTCGATTTGAATTAAGCACAAGTCAGTTTCCCCATTTGGCAGGACTCGCATATAGAGTTATTAGGCTTAGATATTTTGGAAGGTCTTTCACAACACCTTCATTATTCAGTTTGACAATATGATCAAAATTCAGGTGTCCAAGCCTTATGTGCCATAACCAAATTTCATCAATTTTTCTTAAATGACATTTCTCCTTATCTTCCTTCAAAACATATACATTGTTTTCAGTTCTAACCCCTTTTGCAAGAATCTCTTTTGTGTTTACTATCTTTTATTTTACAATTATTGGAAGTGAAAGTGACTTCACATCATCTGTCACATATCTGACTGACACTAAGAATATTATTCTTTAAACCATCAACAAATAATACATCTTGAGCTTTGCTTCTTCCATTACTTAAGCTTACTAGACCTTTACCTCTGATATTTCCCGGAGCATCATTTCCAAAGGTCACACTTCCTGATTTATTTTCCTTGAGTGATAGGAACTTATTTTTGTCACCTGTCATATGACTGGAGCATCCGCTGTCAATAAACCATGAGTCTTTTTGTCTTTGAGATGACAACACCAATCCACACTTGTTATTTTTATTCTTCTTCCAAACCTTGATGTTTTCATCTCTGTGATTTGAATATGGCTTATAGTTCTTTAAGCGATAGTCTGCAGCTTTATGTCCATAATTATGGAAGATGTAACATTCTGGTTCATTGAACAAAGGATCATAACAATTGTTATGCTTAGTCTACGTCTTTTTCCCAGCCATCACATGATTTGAAGTCTGTGGTTGTTTGTAACTTGGATATCTCATTCTTTGTTGAGACAAGCATTTATTCCTTGGCTGTCTTGATTGCTCATGTCTAAATCTTAGAGAACAATTTACAACTTTGTGGCCAAAGTTAGAGCAGTAAAAACAATATCCTTAGAAAAAATCGTTGTACCTGGAAAATGGATGTCCTCTTTGAACATGTCTATTTCTTCCATGCTGATGTTTTTCTTGAGAAGAGAGTGTATTATTTCTTTTTTCTTCGGATTCAGTTCCGGTATCTTTTCCTTCACTCCTCCTTGGCGACTAATTCTCTTCCTTTGTTTCTGCAGGTTTGTTGTTGTCAGTATTTGTAGATTTGATGAACTTGATGGATTCTTTGTTTCTTGGATGACCACTACTTGATCCCTCTTCATAACCCAAACTATTTTTCAACTTTGAATTCCTTTGTTGATTCAAAATGGAGGCTAATCCTTTTGAAGCTTTAATACTTGTCATATTTTGATGATATAAGGCCTGAAATTTCTCTAGATATTTTCTGATAGTCACTACTTCAGCTTCCAATTTTTCACCTTTTGTTTCAGCTTCCTTCAATTGCAGTTTGAGGATGTCTTGAATCTTATTAGATTCTTCTAACTTAACCTTGAACATATTAATTTCTTCAGATGGTTCCTTGCATGTTTTCTCATACCTAAGCATTAACTGTTTTTCTTTTCTTTTCTTTTCTCTGAGTCTCTCACTATCTTCCATGGCACTAACAAGTTCTCCTTCAAGATCTACTTCTTCTTCACAATCAGTGAACTCACTTCCTATATCTTCATTGTTTATATATTCTAATGCTATTAGCATGATATCATTTATTTTATCTTCAATAGAAGAGTCACTTCTTTCATCATCTGAGGGATCGTCATCATTGTTTACACAAAGAATTTTCTTCTTAAAACTATTCTCTTTATATAACCTTTTATGTTTGTGATTCTCTTCATCATCATATGTCTGATCCTTTCTTTTGTGAGGGAACTTGAATGAAAAATGACCTATCTTACCACAGTTGAAACATTTGAAAGGCAATTTACCTTTGTATTTGCATGATCCTTTCTTCAGTATTCTCACAAAATTTGCTTCAATCTCATCTATATCGGAGTCTGTGTTTTTCTCTACTTTAAAAGATACCTCTCTTGTAGTGGATTTACCTTTGGCGATTCTCATTTCATAAGAAGTTAGGGTTCTAAGAAGTTGATCTAGTGTCAACATTTTGAGATCAGATATTTCCTCTATAGCAGAGACCTTTGAGTTAAATCTATCAGGAAGAGATTTTAATATTTTTTGGATTAGAAAAGAATCAACTATCGTTTCACCTAGCCTTTTCATAGTGTTGACAAGTCCTTCTATACATGAAAATTAATTACTGATATTTTCATCTTCATCCATCTTTAACTGCTCAAACTTCAGTCTGTGAGTCTGAAGTTTTGTGTCTTTCACTTTTTCATCACCTTCATAACTACTTATCAGCTTGTCCCACATAACTTTTGTTGAGTCACAGTGCATGACTTTGAAAAATTCTGCTTCTGCAAGCCCACTCAGAATAGAATTCATATATTTAGTGTTGAAGATGAATTCTAGCTTGTCATCCTTATTAGCTAGTACAACTAGCTTTACATAACCAGTCTCTACCACATCCCAAACATCTGCACCTAAATCCATTATGTAGGTTCTCATCCTAACTTTCCAAAAGGCAAAGTTTGTTCCATTGAACAAGGGGGCCTTATTGGTTGAAGTTCGTTAATGACTTGTCATGTTTAAGCTTACTGATCTACCTTTAAAGAAAGGAACCATATCTGATACCAATTGTTTCAAATATAACTGAGAGGGGGGGTGAATCAGTTATAATATAAGCTTAAAACATTTTTTTCTTTTCTAAATCTTTCTAAATTATTATTTAACGTGTTACTGATAACTTAACATGTATAGATAAACAATATTTTATCCATCACACAGAATACACAGAGACACATATTTCTCATGAGGAAACCCATAAATGGAGAAAACCTCTTCTTCTTAGGATGTCAATCAAGCTCCAACATTCATGTACATCACAGTCTTTGAGCTCCAACTCAAATATGAGGCTACAACATCTGATAGCAAGCTACAACTTGTAGAGAGCACCAACTCTCAGATTTCTCTAGCACCAACTAGATGGAAGAACCAACTCCCAGGTTTCTCTAGAACTCACTAGAAGGAAGCACCAACTCCCTAAATATCTTCTAGCACCAACTAGAATTTAGAGGACTGCAATCTTCCCTAGCACCACCCTACCACCCTGATTGAATCTTGCAAAACTTTACTTACTTGATCTGTCTTTGATATGGTCTATTACATCTCCATGACTCCTTTGCCTCTTCCAACTTCTATTCTTTGTTTCGCTTCTATCCTCTGTTCTTTCTCCTGCTATGCAGATCGATTCTGTTCAGCTTCTCTTTCTTAGTTTTATAGTCTGTGCTACCTTTGCATGATATACACTGTGTCTCTGATCTCCACTTCAGGTGCCCCTTCTCTTCGTCTCTATTTACTCACCGACATCACTCTAGAAGTCACACCAACTGTTCTCTTTTCTTCATTTTCTTCACACGTCAAGTCATCTTCCTAATCATCATATGAACTCTTCATCTTCTCTAGTCATTATTCAAAGTTATTTGAATTCTCTAGAAGTTATCCTGACAATATTTTGTTTCTCTGTCAGTTGCAATTCTTTGTCTTCTCTGGCAGTTACATTCAGTCAGATTTGGCTCCTTTGTCTCCTAAGCCCATTCCTCCTTGTGACCACTGGCTGTGACATGGGGCCAATCACTTCAAGACTTCGTGTTTCGAGTCATCTGTCGTGAGTCACCTCGACTCTCCCAACTCCCGATCTCCCAAAATATGAAGTGGAGCTTAGCGACATGCTATATATTCCCTTGATATGACCTTGGGTGATGAGTTCATGTGACCACACGATTGCAGGTGCTTCCATTGGTGGTTTGAGGGAAACCCGATTTTCACCCCGTAATTCACTACGAGCCTCCATGCGTCCTTTCTCCAAAACCATGGTTTCGATTGTGTCCCGCTCAAGAAAAATTAAGACCCGAGCATGTTCTAGCCCCGTAATGTGATGGGACCATTGATCTCACGATCTTAACGGTGCTCCTCGATCAACGGTTCCGATCTATTGTATTTTCCTTCCTTCTTTCCTCCATCCACACGTGATCCTTAGTCTCAACGACCAAGTGACATGTGGCCTTCCAAACCAATGGACGAGATCAATTTTTCCTTTTGGGCTTTAGGAGTCTTGATTCTCAAACTCCTCTTGCTCTTGGAGAATTTCATCCAGATTCCACCATCTAATGACCCGTGGTCTTCTCGAATCAACAGTCACAATTCGTTCGGATATTCGGGGTTCAAAAATCTCAAATTTCCAACCTTTCAACGTTCCTTTTCTTTTTCCTGGAGCTGATAATCCATCGACACGTGTCCCCTTCGGATCAACGGTCACGATCCTTTCACATCTCTGGACTTTGGAGATTTCAACTTACACTATCCTTCCACTGGACTAGATCGACATATGAGAATGTTTCCAAAGTGATCTTTCAGATTAGATGTCTTGTGTCCACTTTAGGACTTCGACATTCAGGAGTTCGGAGCTTTTGTCATTTTCTAGTGGTGAAACTCCCGAAGTAAAACTCTCGAAGTGAAACTCATAGATTAACATCACTTACTTATGTCACTTGATGACATGTCATGAGCCTAGTAGCTACCACATGTCACTCGGATTTGTGATTTGCACATACTTGAAATGTCGAATCAACTTGACACTTGTCATTGTCTCATTGTGCCATCTGTCCTTGTTGACGTAGTATTACTGGTGTGGATCCTCATTCACTTTGGGACTTCAGCCTTTAGGACTTCGACTATTTCAAATTTTCAAGTCGTGAATTCTTCCGAAGTGAGAATCCCTGAACAATAACCTCCTCGCAACTCTTAGATCTGAACTAAACGTTTTTCGTCGATCATGTTCTCAGATCAATGGATCGATCTTTCTACGATGCTTCTTTTCTAGCTTATCCTGTCCTTTCACTTCAAACTAATCTAACGAATGTCGCTTACTCTATCTCTCTGGACTTTGGGTTTTTCAAGTGTTAAACTGAAAAATCCTCGAAGTGATTTGCTCTGGAGTTGAGAATCGTGTGCCACCTGTCAGTCTTGATGATGGATGGTCCCTGCTTACTTCGGGACTTTGACAAGTCTACTCTCCTATGCTCATCCAAAGAATTATCCTTCGTGCATTTATTTCTGGATCCAACAATTGTTGATCCTTGGCGCTCAGATCCAACGGATCAGATCTATACTTCTCCTCTGCGCTTCCTCTGGTCACTAGACGTTGATCTAAAGGTCATCGGGTATTTGGGATTGGTGATCCAACGACCACTGTCATTCTTCCTCCTGAGATTTTTTATATCTCTAACTTAGAAGGTTTTCTAAGTGTTCAAAGGTATCGACCTTTTCTACTCCTATGAGTCTGTCTCTTGGACCTCGACTGCACTTCTGGAAAGCACAAAGCACTATCTCTATCTCTTCTGAGATTTGATTGCTGCATACTCTCAAGGTTTGGTTCGTTGTTGTTCTTGCCATCAATGACAAGCACATTCTTCCTATTAAACATGCCAACATTAGGTATGTTTTATAAGTTGAACATATGTCAAATGTTTTATATCATGGATAGACAACTTTTGGATGGGATTAGCATACTTGAGTGGGTTAAATGACATCCTTGTCAAGACTATGAACACTTTCTGGCAGCAATGGCCCTGTCAATGGTATTGAAGTTACCTTTATAAATATCATCACCTTTTGATCAAAACTAACTTTCAGGTTATAATCGGCTGTTAGAGCACTCCTTTTGGGTATGAATATATTAATTTTTATGAACTAATCTTAATACTTTTAATCTTGAATTATGATCTGTTTCAAAGTTGCTTTAAGTGTTATCCAAGTCTTTATTTTTCACTGGCATAAATTTTTGATGATGTAGAGATAACTGCTTCACCCAGTGAGTCACCATTGTTGACACCCAAATTATCATATCACTTTGTCGATTTTTGAAACGCAAAAATTGCAAAGAAATTTTTTATCCGCTGCCTAATTTGTATATATGATGGAATTGATCATTGTTTTTGGGTGATTACTTGGTTGATCTGCTTGTTTGATTTTATTTAATTAATAGCTAACATGTTTACCCATTTCAATTTCATGACTAAAAAGCATGAAACTGAAATCTTTTTTTTACAAGCACATTGATTCAACTCTAAAGGTTTTCACCTTGTGAAATCAAACAAACCTTTGGAAGACCTAAAATCACAAAAACACTTAGGCATGGTGAATATGCGACCATGTAAAACTTTTATAAAATTTTCATAGCATAAGGATATAACCAAATCGTGGGTGATTTACATTATTATTAAATCAATTTTGAAAGTTTGATTCATCTCTTACCATTTGCGATTTTGGTTATGTATTGTTACCTCACCACATGATCTGAATGTTGCAATGAATTGTTTTGTCACTGCCTTATCAACATATAACATGGATAGCGTCCATGTTATGAAGCGATCATTTCTCTATCCTTTCCATTAGTGATCACATTCATTTCGTCTTCTGGATGGTCCTTCATGACCAAAGAGTAGTTTTAGGAAATAAAGTGGTTTTTGAGTTTTTTGTCCTCTGGTTCTGGGTGTTTAATCAAAGATTGAGGTAAAAGTCATGGTAGCGTCTCTCTGAGCCCTTAGCTTTTGGTTCATCGTTATCCATGCAAAATAAACCATTTGTTTTGGGTTGGCTCAAGCATAGACCTCTCCGTTTTGCATCTTTTGGTACAGTGTGCGGAAGATGATGGCTCCTATAGTTAGAGTGGAGCTGAATGGATCACATAATTTTCTATCTCATGAAGACATTGTAGATGACCTCGTCCATTTCGGTTGGGTAAAGTTCATCCAATATTTTGAGGGTTTCAACCTGGAAGTTGCACAGGCCTTCGCAAAAAATTTTGGCGGTGCTAAATACAAGGTAGGCGACTTGCAGTTGCAAGTGAACAAGGAATCCATAGTTGAGACCACGAGTTTGTCGCAGGAAAGGGACCATTGGTTCAAGAATTTGAAGATAGAGGGCATCCCATGGAATTCACTGATGTATCCAGAAAATCACACTATAGCATAAAAGGTATGCCTATACAGTTCTTCAAAACTTGTTGGCATGGCTTGTTGTTGGTAATCAAACAATTTGTGACTTGCGAAGGGCATTATGGGTTGGTGTTTTTGTTTCATATATGGTTATTGATGATTTTCCTGGGGTTATTTACTCAAGAGTCTTCTGAAAATGTCCAAGTTTTACATAAGACAAAACCCTAACCCTGAGTCCAATTTGCTCCATCATGGTCTAATTCGGGTTCTAGTTAGTGCCCAATTGTTGAAAACATGAGATAATTGGCAGAGTGTTCTTGTTAGGAATAGGTTTGTAACTTTTCCATCTAAGCCCATTTCTCATTTACCTTTGAGTGATGATGAACATGCCAGTCCAAGTGTATCGTCCCATTCCCTGCAAAATTTCCAAGTTTAGATACAAGTCTTGAAAGACTCTATCTTACCTACCAATACTCCGATTGAGTTTCTTCCGGTAGCCGAGGTCACCTCCAAAAAACGCGATTTTGTTCCAAAGAAACCTTTGGAATAAATTATGAGTATTTTAAGGGATAGGTTATCAATCACCCTTGATCCTATATAGACTAAGTTTAGTAATGATAAAAATAAAATTAAAGGATAGGGGAAGAAAGTTACATAGGATGCTAATGACTTGGATTTCAAAAATAAGAGGAGTGGTAGACTTCTATCGAGGATGACAAGGAACCAATATCAAAATCTTGATAAACCCATTCCTATTGCAACTATATTGCAACTATATTCTCAAATATTGGTGAGTGGTCAAATGCAACTATATTGCAACTATATTCTCAAATATTGGTGAGTGGTCAATTGCAACTATATTGCATCTTATGCAACTATATGCAACTATATTGCAATGTATGCAACTATATGCAACTATATTGCAACTCATGCAACTATATGCAACTATATTCTCAAATATTGGTGAGTCGTCAAATGCAACTATATTGCATCTTATGCAACTATATGCAACTATATTGCAACGTATGCAACTATATGCAACTATATTGCAACTTATGCAACTATATGCAACTTATGCAACTATATTGCAACAATTTCGTATGCAACTATATGCAAATATTCAACTATATGCAACTTATGCAACTTAAGCAACTTTATGGAACTTATGCAACTTTACGCAACTTTATGCAACATGCAACTTTATGCAACATTGCAACTTATGCAACTTTACGCAACTTTATGCAACATGCAACTTTATGCAACAATGAAACTTACGCAACTTTATGCAACTTTATGCAACATGCAACTTTATGCAACAATGCAACTTATGCCACTTTACGCAACTTTATGCAACTTTATGTAACTTTACGCAACTTGCAACTTTACGCAACTTGCAACTTTATGCAACAATGCAACTTACACAACTTTATGCAACTTTATGCAACATGCAACTTTATGCAACAATGCAACTTATGAAACTTTATGCAACTTTATGCAACATGCAACTTTATGCAACATGCAACTTTATGCAACAATGCAACTTATGCAACTATGCAACTATATGTAACTTATGAAACTATGCAACTATATGTGACTTATGCAACTATATGAAACTTATGAATGTGTGACCTATATCCTCCTAATGGCTCTAAGTTCCTTCTTAGAGGCCTTGAGAGCCAACTATGATGCATAAAACCTGTGAATGGTGCCCATATTGTGTCCTAATAGCCATTATTATTATTTAAAGCATACCAATGTTGCCCATATTCCTAATTGGAGGCCTTGATCTTGGTAATTAAGCACATAAGGTTCATTTAAATCCTAATTCTCTTTTCTCCTTTCCTTGATGATGGTACAAGCCTAAACTCCCATATGTGATGTGAAAAAATACTAATGGTGTCCAAATCCCACCTTGAGGCCAAATATCCCTTAAACATTATCTACATGATCATTCAATGGTTAGTTCATAGACCTGGAAGTGAAGAAGCTTCATTTTGGACCTAAGGTACCTGTTTCCTCTCCTAGCCATGGTACACACCTTGAGACCTATTCTTATTATGAAAATGTACCAATGGTTGCAAAGATACCCTACATAGATCTTGTGTGGTTGTTTAAGGACTGCATCACAAATATCAGCCCTAATAAGATTCAAATAGGGCATAAGCACCTTATGTTCTTTGCTATACATTATGCCCAAAACTTGTGAATGGTGACCATATCCCACCCAAATTCCATATATCCCTTAGAGAGGATATGTATGGTGGTTTGAGGCCTTGTTCATGGCCATTAAGATCAAGAAGATTTATTTAGGGCCTAAGGCCCTTTATTTCCTCCC
>JASDQU010884569.1:9601-22578 GCA_032191745.1 Picea mariana
TTATTTTATTTATGTCGGCTTTATGCCATTAGTTGTAATTATACCTCCTAGTCTCCTATATATACCAAGGAGACATTTTCATTTTGAATCATCTTGTACTTGAACATTTAAGTGGGGTAAAAGGAGGTTGCCCCCTCGAAGAGGCTTATTATCTGAAATTATCTCTCTTTCAAGGCGTTGAGTACCTTTTCTGAGGATTTTCTATGCTATATTGATATTTGGTTCTTAACATAAACTAGCTCGAGACCCAACTCTCTATATCTTGACCTCATTGGGGACATGCACTAAGAAACAACAAGGATCAACTTGCTCTGATACCACTGATCCATATTATTTTGAGAACGAAATGAAGACATATATGTAACAAAGAAATACAAAGATATATTGCAAGAAACACGGAGATACAATAATACACGATTTCTATTAATGAGAGAAATGTACAGAAACTGTAAAAATACAAAGTGAATGAACTCACTAGAATGGTGGAAGCTTATCTCTGAGAAGAGATGTGACGAATATACTCATTCACAAGAAGATGTTTATAATGAGGATCGAAAGGAATTTTTAACATAAAACATAAACGAGAAAACCCTAAACATCCAAAACCATAACCTCGGGAGATGAAGCACCAAAAGGTTTGTGGGCCTCGATGGGGGTAGTTGATACGTCAGCTTCCCAAGGGCATAAATTTTGCATACAATATCTATTTTGGGCGCATAATATCACATTGGAAATGTCTAGTCAAGAATAACACATTTCAACCAGGCCCATGCAAGCGCCCTCCCCTACCGCTTGAGCCTTGAAACGTAAAAAAAAACGTCGTTTAGGACCTCAAAACGACCCCGAAAGTTCAGGACCCGAAAAATCGTAGTAAAACTATCAAGGTGGAAAATTGTATTTTAAGCCAGTGGAATAGGTGTGTGGCCACCGATATCCTCTTGGATTAATTCTCCCCCTTTAGGAAGCAATGGTCCCCATTATGTCAAGTTCCCATGGGAGATGGAGAAGCTTTTGCTGAATCTGAATCTTGGTGAGTTGCTTGCCTTGCTGTAGAAGTTGACCTGCTTAGCTTGTTGAAGGCTATCATAAACCTGTTGCTGGAGGGGTTGGATCCATTCAACCAGTCTAGCTGCATGATCTACCCGAGTGTGCGAGGACTCTGTCGGTGAAGATGTAGCATGAAGAGCTATATCAGTGGGGGCTAATGGTTGGAACCCCAACCACTTGAAAAGGGTTGTGGCCAACAAAACCATGAAGGGCTATGTTATAGTTTGGATTGACTGGGAAGCGTGGAGGCACCCACTTAAGTGAAGAAAGAATAATTTTGTGCTCTTCTACAATCTTGTCACCTTGATTTTGCTAGATAGAAAGGTCTTGGGCCAAGGCTGTAGTGGTTGTAGTGTCCTTCTGTTCACCTTATGACTGGATCGTGATGAGGCTAAACTTTGTGGCGTGAGGGATTACTTTATGACAATATTTTGCCGGGACAATAGTTGGAACTACCTTTGGTACCCTGTAGAGCTAACCCCCTAGAGTAACAATGAAACTATGAGGTTGAGACTCATAAACAACATGACGCTTCCACATATACAACTGGCCTAACAGACATCACAAACTTCCAGTGGGGAAACATAACACAATACCTCATCCTTGAAGGGATTAATGTCGTAGGACAGGCAACACTGCTGGTTGATGCAAAGATCTCGTCCCTAGCGAAGCCACCCGATGTTGTATGGTTACGGGTGCAGTGTTGTTGACAAATCCAACTGCTTGATGACCTCTGCTGAGATGAGGTTCTTTTGGCTTCCGCTATCAACAATGAAATGCAGTGGGATCCCCTTCATCCACATATGTGAATGGAAGAGGCGCTCCCCCTCCTCAGGATCCTCTGGTTATTCTGGTTGGATTGTTGTGGTTGCGATGGTAGCAATGAGTTCTGCATCAATGGTATGTCTCATTTTATTGTTTTTTGAATCAATGTCTAAATCGAGGCTTGACTCTTTTTCTTTGAGCTCGACCACCAATGATTGTTTTGAGCGACATTCATCGGTGTTGTGCCAAGGGCTTTTGTGGAAGTCGCACCACTTCCCAGTGTCATTTTTCATCTTCCCATTACCCTTCTTTTCCTGCGGCGTGGACTGATTGTCTTGAGGTTGGTTGTTCTGTGAGTTAGGGATGCCTTTACCATACTTAGGCTATTTTTTATTTGCATATTAATGAGAAAAATGTACATAACCTGTAAAAATACAAAGTGAATGAACTCGCTAGAATGGTGGCAGCTTATCTCTGAGAAGAGATGTGATGGCTATCCTCGTTTGCAAGAATATTTTTACAATGAGGCTCCAAATGCCTTTTTAAGATAAAGCATAAATGACAAAACCCTAACCCCGAGAGATGAAGCACAAAAAAGTTTGTGGGCCCCGATGGGGGTAGTTGATACATCAACTTCTCGAGGGCGTAACATTTGCATACAATCTCCATTTGGGGCACACAATATCTCGTTGGAAAGGTCTAGCCAAGAAGAACACATTTCAAATGGGCTCAAGATTTAGCATGGGCTCCGAAACGTAAAAAAATGTCGTTTAGGGTCTTAAAACAACCCCGAAAGTTCATGACCCGAAAAACCGTAGAAAAATTGTGAAGGTGGAAAACCGTATTTTAAGCCTGTGGAAAAGGTGGGTGGCCATCGATATCCACCTGGATCATTGAATTTAGTAGCTATCATGCAAACATTTGCATGTAGTGCAAATTTTAAAGACAAAAGCATGTGCTAAGTTTGCGACATCTCATTGTCTTGTGAACTTCATAAAATTTGAAGCTGTGGATCAAAGTCACCAGGACTGATTTGGGGTAAGGCCCATTTTGGTCTAAGGGTTAAAGCTGATCCGTGAGTTGGAAAAGTCCTCATGGTTGATCCAAAAAGGACTTGGCAAATGAAAAATATGAAAATTACACATAATTTCCATAAAATATATAATTTGCATTGAAATTTGATATGAACGTTTACAAAGTACATAATGCTAAAATAACTTAATTGAATGTTCAAAATTGTATAACTAAGTACATGATAAACAAAAAAATGTCATGGACCATGTCATGAAGCAAAATGGAAAAACTAATAAATCATATGATACAACAGAGCTTAGAAATCTTTAAAATAATTTCCCCAGCTAAGAAAAAGTTAGCTTTGAATATAAGTTTTGATCTGTGCCCTAGTTGGTGAAAAAAATGAGCTTTGAAAATTGTGTGCTCTACCTGATTTTTTTGGTGAAAAATTTGGAAATGAATTCTGAAATTTGAAACTGTGTTCTAGCTGGCAACTGCCCTAGTATTGAATAAATGAGTTATGGACTCTGACAATTTGAAAATTTATGCACTAGTGAAAATCAGATGGAAATTAGTGCAAATATGTGCCCTAGCAGCTAGGTGGTGAAATTCAGGCTAAAAATTGGTGTGAATTTGTGCTCTAGCTCCTCTTAAATCACCTCAGAAAAAGACTTGCAATGTTCCCTATCTGTTGTTGCTGTTGAAAATTAATTGTATGTACTCTACAAGTGGAAGAGGTACATTGTTGTAGCTGTGCCCTTTTAGAATGTCAGAGGTGGTTTTACTGTGCAAAACCATTTTCAACTTTCACTGAAAGCCAACTCGAAAATGAGCCCAAATTGCCACTTTTGGCCTTTTATATGGGAGGGAAGGGTTGACCTAGATAGACAAGTCTTGTAAGTCTAACCCACATCTTCATAATTCAAGCTACAAATGATCCAAGGAGATTAATGTGTTAGAACTGCATGAGATTTTGGAAAAATTCAATATGCCTAAGGGAATAGGTCCATATAGTGGTGATGTGCTAATGTTGATTAATGTAAAGGATTCTTATATAATTAAGAAAATACAAGCTCAAATTCAATAGACCACAACTTTGTCATTTCTCAATGAAATTGGGCCTTTGACATATGACCATGTCACCTTCAGGTGACATATTGTGTCTGCTTGCCTACTAGTCTTCCTGCATTGTCTTTTCTTCTTCCTACAAATACAAATTCATACTCATTTTGGGGTGATTTTTGGATACTATTACACACATGGTTTTTTACATGGTCATTGGGAGTAAGGGAGACTTAAAACTATTGTACTTACATCTTTTGGTCTCTATTCTCAATGATAGAACCTTTACGAATCTCGGTTGAGGGTTTCTTCTCCATAATTTTTAGGTTCTCTTTTGTTATTCACTACAATCATTTCCAACTCCATTGCCAGGGTTTATAATCCTGACTACTATTGTAGTCTTGCATGTCAAGAGTCCACTTCTTGGCATTACCCACCAACACATGCTGTAAAAATATGGCTCAAGTAAGGCTCCTTGAAATTCTTGCTTCTGCTTCAGAGTATTCACAACTTCCTATATGGCTAGGTGAAGAAGAAACTATAATAAAATTAATAAATCATCAAATATTTTCTATTGATAAACCAAAATATATTGATCCCCGTAAAGGAAAATGCATTGTTGCAAGCTTACTTCTCGAGGCATGTTATTGCCGGGAACCTAGCACTAGATTAGTGAGAGGTCCTCCTCTATTCAAGTCGGATTCTTCAGTCAATGGTGGATGTTATTTCTAGTAATGGTTGGTTGAACCTAGCTATATAGCTCTCTTCTATATTTACGCTTCTACATCTTAGATTTGTCTGCCATGTAGTATATCTTGTATTAAACATATACTATGGGATCTTAGCGTTAGCCACCTAAAGAATAATATTTATCGTATTTTATGAATGATGCATCAAATCACTGAATTATATCTCAAGAGGAGGGTAATAAATAGATAAATTGATGGAACAAGCATCAATATTATAATTTATCTTGTTTAAATATTGGATATATTCAATAATTTTTTACAGAAGAAGATTCAATAATCTTTTGTCTCTAGTGAAACCTTTGTTACACAGTGTTTATAAAATGTGTTTCAAGAATTTGATAATACAAAACTCAAATAGCATCGTTAATAAAAGATGAGATAAGATACATTACATTTGGGGTCTCATATTTTCCTTGAGAGTCAAAATATTATTCCATCTAATATTTAGAGTGAGGATTAGTGAACCATTGACCAAGGTTCAGTTCCCATAAGGGCTAAGACATTCTATATTATTATTATTTTTAAATTTCGTGAAACCCTCGTCGGACATTTGACGAACTTTTGTCGATCTTTAGATGACATTATGTTGATCTTTAGACAAATGTTTGCGACAAAATTTTGTTGATCTTTAGACGAACGTTTGCGATGAACTTCTGTCAATATTTAGATGAACGTTTGTGACAAACTTATGCCAATCTTTAGACGAACATTTGTGACGAACTTTTGTCGATCTTCAGATGGACGTTTGCGACGAACTTTTGTTGATATTTAGAAAAACGTTTGCGACAAACTTCTGTTGATATTTAAATGAACGTTTGGGACGAACTTCTGTCGATCTTTAGACAAAACCATTGTTCGTTTATATTGTGACACCTGCCTAATGATGAAAGTGGGTTGAAGTGTTCATTGGAAGCTTGATGTTTTTGTGATGCAAATCGATAAATTGTCAAAAAATGGACCCAATGTATTAGTGTGTGTATTCGAGGAATCATCTTTCGAATGTGCATGTTGGTTCACCTTGACTATTCACTAATCTAGATTCTTCTTCTTCTTCAATAAATAGATTTGGTAGGGGGCCTAGTCTGTGATATCCTTAATATGGAGGAGTATGTGTTCTTCTTCTTGATTCCTGAGCTGACTTTGATCTATTTCTGGAATTTTAATCAAAATTCTATCGTGCATATTGCCATTTCATCCATTCTATACCACACCTTGGAGGATTGAGGATCTATACGAAGCCTTTGTTGGAGGAAGTCTCTTATACAGGGGCTAGCATCTTTGACGAGAGATCAACTTATCTCAGGGCCCAAGTCATAAACATCCATACTTTATGTTGTGTCTACTAGTTGGAGGGTGCCAATGCCTGCCTCTACCAACTATAGACTTTTACTCCTCACATAAACCTCGGGGTTGCTCCTTTCAAATTTGGTCAGTCACTGTCGATGTCAGTTGAATCCAACATCCAAGTGATCAACCACTCTTGGGATTCTTTTCTATTCGGAATCCGAGATCCCTTGTGTTTCACATTTCTTCTCTCCTCCTCTTTATTTTGTCTTCCAATTTCTGAATGTTAGGTGAAGGTTTGTAACACTGCATTCGACATGTAGTCTTCATTTTTTAGTCTTTTTCTAATGTATATTCTCTTTCAGTAGTCTTCCTCCTTGCTTGTGGAATTGTTCTCTTTGGTGTGGTCGGCTAAGTCGGCTTCGACTATGACATCTCATGGATCATCAATCCCCCCATCGCCAACCCAACTTACTTGAAGTCAACGATGTTAGCCAAGGTTTCCATGCCCATTTTTGTAAGAAAAAATCCCAAGCTTCGTGTGTGTCTTTGTAGTTGGCGTCTAGAAACTCTTCCAAATTGCTTTGATGTTCCTCTGAGTTAGAATTTGGTGGTGGTGTACTAAGAGGAGGTAGGTATTCGACAATATGAACAACTCCTTTATCTAACATGAATTTATGTAGCAGAGAAGGTATAGTGCAATATAAATCGTCATGGAGATCAGTGTAAAAATTTTCTTTAACTATATTGATTGATGTTCTGTCTTCAATTGCTTGTTCTTAGCAATATTCTTGAGCAATTCTCTTGACCCACTCATGCAAGTTTGTTCGACCTTAGTTGATGATTTTTAGCATTAATTGTTCATCTAGAGTGTATCTAATCATTAGTAGGCCGGTTGATGTATTTTCTTATTTCTCCTGGGATAGCTTCAAGAAATCGCTTGTGGGTTTCCATAAAGAATTGTGCTCATTCTTTGAACAGAGTTAATCCACTTCTCCTCGTGTAATTTTTTTATATAATTGTTGATCTTGTGCTCCCACCAATCACGTATCTCTTCCAAGATCATTATCTACGTGTGCATGCATTATTTTACATGCCCAGGTTCAGGAACTACCGACAATAGAACCAATGTTATAATCTAGAGGATTGTATGTAGAAGTTGCCAATATTCCTTCACACTAAGAAATATACCACAATGAACTAATATGAAAGCACACACATAGATAGGAGATAAAAGAGTACATAAAATAATGGAGAGACCAATAATAATCAATTTATGTATATCACAATAGATGATCAACCACCTTCTCTGTTACATGGGTGTATCTATTTATATTGATGATTTAGTTACCGTGTAGTTCTAACTCTCTAACTACTTAGGTTGGTCAACCCGATTGAGTAATCAATTGAATTACAAACTCGACTACATTCCTAGTTGACTATCCTTTTAATCTAGTCGGTTGTCGGGTCTAGTTGACAGGGTTGACTAGCCTCTCCAACAGTGACTGTTATAACTTTCTAAAAGTTTATTTAATATATGATGATGATGATTCACGTTCATTGAGACTAGAATTGGTTTATCAAACCTTAACAAATGCAAGAGATTACTCATATTTATTTAGTATCTTATTTATGTGCTCAAAAAGCATTAAGAGAAGTGTTCCAAGATCACCATACTTTTGATGACTTAAGAGGTTAGGAAGGTTTGTATCGTGACAAATATTTTGAAATTGTGATCTAATTTGGGTATACATAGAGCACTCTAGGAGAAAGTGTCTTTCATATTCAACCCTCTTAATGTCACAAAGATGATAGATTCTTGTGTCCCACGATGTTTTGGGAATTGTCTAAAGCCTAGTTTCACTATGCAACTCGTGGGAGTTGGTTTGTATTTAACAATGTTTATTTTCTTCTTTGCACTAATTAGAATTAAGAGATACTATACATGGTATGTTAATATATAGTAATATGAAATTCTATTTTTCAATAAAGTTTATTTTATATAATAATTATTATGAAGTTATAATATTTTTAAATTTAGTTTTGTAAATATACTAAATTAATTGATGATGATGGTTAATATTCACAAAGAACAAAATTGGTCTATTGGACCTTAAGAAAAGTAAGAGATTACTGAGATTTCTTTAAAATGTTATTTCGATGCTTGAAAAACATTAAGAGAAGCATTCCAAGATCACTAAAGTTTTGATGACTTAGAAGGTTAGGAAGGTCGTTATTGTGAAAAATATTTTGAAATTGAGATTTAATTTGAGTATACACAGGGCACTCTAAGAGAAACAACTTTTCATCTTCAACCCTCTTGGTGTCACAAATGTGACATATTCTTTCCTACCATGGTGTTTTAGGGATTTCCCAATGCCCAATTTCACTATGCAACTCATGAGAATTAGTTCTTATTTTAGCAATATTGATTCTTTTCTTCATGATAGTCAAAACAAAGAGATAATTTTGATCTTCAAGATTAGAGTTAACCAACTCCTTATAATATCTTAATTTTCTTTTATCCCCTAATTCTTTATCGCATCATAGATTCTCCTTAAATTTARGTTGTACAATATTTTTAATGTCATCGGTATTGTGCAGAATAACTTATTTTTTTAKTCCCCAATGTTTTAGCCAAGACTTGGCATCATTATGCCTTCCCCGCTTGAGTTGGTGATTTTAGCTAGAGTCTGAAGCAATTTTGGGGATCCTCTTTTCATCCATGTTGTTTATCTTGTTCTTATACATAAAGTACCTTATCATAGTTGTGCTCTCAATGGGGGAAATGATTGCTTCTATGAGGAGGAAAAGATAGGGCGTATTTCCTTTAATTTTGAGATTATAAGTTATAAAATTCTTTTGGTTTTGCTCTATCTTTCTCCAGGATTCTTGAGAGATACTGCATCCCCAAACTTCACTTCCATAAAATAACATGAGTGACAAGAGTCTCAACTCCAAGATACTTGTACATAGGCACTTCCTCTAAGGTATTGTTATATGCAACAGTAACATAGGTGATCTTGTTGGATTTAATGATCATAACATTAGTTTTGTCGGTGTTTAGTGTTCACAGTCATACCTATACTAGAGAAGAAATCCTTGAGGATTCAAATATAAAGTTGTGGAAAAACTGACCAAACACACTGTAAGGGTATTCAACTCAGGTCGCCCAACAAAAGAAATCCACACCTTAATCGGTTGAGCTAGCAAGAATTGACATTGAATTAATGTGTGTTAAAGGGGTAAACATACCCAAATAAGTTTGGTTGGTGAATGAGATTTGTTTAATCCTTAAACATTTGTTGTATATGAGTAACGTTGAGATTTTTCTTCACTCCATACTAAATGAAATGTTTTATTATCTCATATAATTGGAAAGTTTAGTGATTTTGGACATTTTATAGTTATAAAGCTTTATTGTAATTTTTTTTTATAGTTTTTATTAATGGTGAATAATAATTTATAAGTGGTATTTTGAAATTAACATTTTTATACTTAAAAGTTTACATTATACAATAAATTTAATAATCAAAAGTTAAAATTTTATTTTATTTAAAATTTATTAGTCAAATTTAATGATAAATTTTAGTAGTCAAATAATTCTATAGAGATTAAATCAAAATTAAATTATTATTATTATAAAATTAAATTAATGATCAAATTAAAATCTACATTATTATATTTAATAAAAAATTATTCAATAAAGAATTAATATTTAATATTTAATTTTTTATTAATAAAGAATTAAGAATTATTAATTAGTTCACACAATTAATAAGAAAAAACAAAATTAAATTAATGATCAAATCAAAATCTACATTGTCATATTTAATAAAGAATTATTCAATAAAGAATTAATATTTAATATTAATATTTAATTCTTTATTAATAAAAAATTAAGAATTATTAATTAGTTCACATAGTTAATAAGAAAAAACAAAATTAAATTAATGATCAAATCAAATCGCACCCGGCCTGAGCCACATCAACCCTTAACATGGTTGGATTTTTTTTTTTGTCCTCGCAGGTTTCGAACCGCGGTGACTTTAACATCACGGAGTGGCTTAACAACACACTCCATCACCGACTATCCTACACCTCGGGGACAATATTTAATTCTTTATTAATAAAGAATTAATAAAGAATTAAAAATTATTAATTAGTTCACACAATTAATAAGAAAAAACAAAATTAAATTAATGATGAAATCAAAATCTACATTATCATATTTAATAAAGAATTATTCAATAAAGAATTAATATTTAATATTTAATTTTTTATTAATAAAGAATTAAGAATTATTAATTAGTTCACACAATTAATAAGAAAAAACAAAATTAAATTAATGATCAAATTAAAATCTACACTATCATATTTAATAAAGAATTATTCAATAAAGAATTAATATTTAATATTTAATTCTTTATTAATAAAGAATTAAGAATTATTAATTAGTTCACACAATTAATAAGAAAAAACAAAATTCTAAGTGTGGAGTTAAGCGCATAATCTCTTGTCACGGTATTGTGAACTAAATCATCCAAAAAGTCGTCAAAAAATTCAGCGAGCTTCACTGTATTGTGAGCTAAGCCATATTAAAACAAAAAAAAGCATCCAGAAAGTCGTCAAAAAAATTCAGTGAACCAAATAAAATAAAATTAAAAATACAATACAATAAAATAAAAAAATTAATCTTAAAAATAAAAGATTACCATATGTTTTTTCGTTTTCTCCTTCAAATATAAAAACACTTAGCTAGGCTTCTCTCCATGGAATAAGGTATTTGATTGTTTCTGTATGTACAATTACTTTCAATATTTTATATTTCTATTAATTTTTTTTTTAAATATTGAATTAAAATTATTAATATATATATATTTTGTTTAAATATTAAATTAAAATTATTAATTATATTGTATGACAATTTTATAACAATATTATATGTAGTGATGTTTTATTGGTTAGTGTGAAGTATTTATTTAGTGTTATTTTTAAATGTAATTTTTAAAATTTATATCCATTTAATTTGATGTATTATTTTTATTATTGATATAAAATTAAAAATATTAAATGAGTTTAGATTTATTTTAATCAAATTTAAAGAGGATTAAATGTTTAGAGGTATATTTTTTTTTTAAAGTACAAAATTTAAAGAAATGGTTGCATTTAGAGATTTACTTCTTTTTCGATAGATTTGAAGTTAAGATGGATTAAAGTTGGTTAATTAATTTCTCTTATTTTGTTGGGTATGAAAAATTTGCAACTTCAAAAAACAAGGATATATATATTTATATTACTAGATTTAATTGGCAATTGATTTAATTTTTTTTTTAAGAAATCATTTAATATCCTTCCGTCAAAAGATTCGTGTGAAGATTCCTCGAAATTTCTTTTGACAAAGATGCATACATCCGGGGTCCTACTCAAAATAAATTGAAATAAGTACCCCTTTTCTTTCACAAAAAGTTGTTGGAGAGACTGTAACTTGGAAGAGGCATTCATTGGGAAAATACATCTTTTCATGTTCAAGCTACTATTTAATTGTGAAGTGAAGGCGAGTTGTAACTACTCGGATTGCATTTAAAATGGTGCAATTTTTCTTTTTCATATATTGTTGTCTATGGGTCACCTTGTAAAGTGTTTTTGTCATTATTAGCAGAGAATGAGTCTACTGTTCAAATTTTTGTTTATATTGGTAGATATTTTGTTGAAAGTTATAGTTTTGTTTGGATAAGAATTTTGATTTTGAAATTTTGTTTTTGGCCTATTCTAAAATAATTTAAATTGTCAAAATTTTGGAAAAAATAAGTAAATTAAGATAAAACTTTGTATGGTGGGAGAAAATAAACTCATCTAAAAAGTTGAGTTTGTTCACTTATTAAATCACTCCTTTTTATCTAGTCACTACTTAGATGCTAATTTTCACCACCATCCAACTCATCAATATTAGTGTTATCAAAACTCTTACACTTGAGACAATTAAGATCTTCGATATAGAACAACTAAAGTATGAAATGAACCATCTTAAGGTGTTAAAAGAGAATGAATGCATGGACAATCAAATTATGAAATCATTCCAAATATCTTGACACATACACCAAAGAGATTAACGAAGTGATGATCTAGGTCTAAGGGTCACAATGCCATATATCAAAGGAACCACTGATTGAATTGAAAAGATTCTTAAGAGAAAAACCATAAAAGTCTCTTTTTCCCCACCAAACTCCATAAGAAATATGGTCAACATAGCAATAGATCCATTGCATCTTAAAAAAAGAAGTGTCTCTCCATCTCATGCATAGATCCATTGCATTTAAAACAAAAAAGGTGTCTCTCCATCTCATGCTTTTGTAGAAAGACTATACTGGAAAAATCAATCATTCATGGAAACTAAGTTTGAAAGAGTATAAAGTAGACATAATACACAATCATGTTGATAAATCAAATTAGTGCCAGTAGACAATTCATCCAAAATGAAAGATAATATTTTTAATTAGAAGGTAAAATTGATTGTGAGAGTAGAACAAAAGAATAACTTGAGAAGCCGTGGATGTTGAAAGGAGGAAAACAAATCTTCATGGAGATTATGTGCTCAAACGCATAACACCTCAAGGCCCATTATGAATAATATCAAAGTTAATAAGGTCTACCAACTTAGTTTACTAGAAAATTCATGGGTTTTGGTCTTAGTGTTGGCAACATTTAGGTTCAAGCCCTCTCAACACTTGTTATATTTTTATTAAACTAGTATTTATAACAAGACTTGAAGGTCCATATTATCTCATCCCACTTCAATAGTGTGGTAATCATAAAGATAGACTAAAATTGATTACTCTAAAATGTTGTAGAATAAATCATAATGTGGTAATCATAATGCCCCCCCCTCCCACCCTCTATACACAAGGATTCCTTTTAATCCATTCTTAGTGATTTTTTTTTATCATAAAATTCCTAGATTGTAAACTCTATTAATTTCCTTTTTAATTAGAAAAAAGGTGTGTTGCAAAAGAAGACATCCACAAGCATGAATAGCTAGAAAAAAACTAGCACCTA
>JASDQU010884570.1:19550-34652 GCA_032191745.1 Picea mariana
TCCGTCCATGATTACATGCTTAGGAATGGGTTTCATGTAGAGGATCCAGTGGGAAATGTGCTTCTAGGCATGTAAGCTAAATGTGGAGTGTGAAGGATGCAATCCCATGATTGTGGGTTATGTTAGCAATGGGTGTTATGAAGAAGTTTTGGAAGCTTTTTCTATGATGAAATTAGGAGTGTGAGACTAGACTTTATCATTACTTTTGTGCTTTTAGCATGTGTTCATTTAGTGTGTTTTTTTAGCCTCTGCCCATTTGGTATTTTTCAAATGGAATAAGGAAATACATTGTTATCTAATTTGGAGTGTAATTGAATCAAACTTGTTTGTCAAAAATGATATATTAGATATGTAAGCCAAACGTGAAAGTATAGAGAATGCTTGGTATGTTGTTGAAAATTTTTTGTGGGTAGGTGTAAGTTAATGATGATCTCTCATGACATGTTAGTGGTAGTGCAAACATGTAAAAACAATTCAAGAAACTTTTACAATGAATTTGAATATGGTGTAAAAAGATGAAATGTAGAGAATTGAATTAGTTTTGAATATATAACTTTTTTTATAGAATTTGTGAATAACTATGTGAAATTTGATTTTTTCTAAGCAATTCTTTAGTACCTTAACAATGGAATTTCCTTAGAAAAGTTGTATAATTGTAGAGAATAGGTTGTTTTAGTGCTGGGTACTTTTTAAAAATTTATACTATTAATTTTGTATATTTTTTAAATTATGAAAGTAATTATATCCTTGAAATTAAAATTTCTTGTGCATACTACAAGGGTCTTAACATTACCAAACTATTTATGTATTTATTTTTAGATTGTAAATATTAATCTCTTGTAGTCCTACTTATAACTTATTTTAAAAACGGTTAAGTTGATGACATGTTATAGTAGAAATAAAAGAGGTACATGTGCTTTAGGATTCTAAGATATGTCAAGACAATTGTATGTGTCTATAGTTTCATCAACAACTTATTTGTGTAGTCTATAGAAAAATAAAGTAAAAAATAGATATATTGAGAGATATTCATAAAAATGGAGGTTTTAATATATTTTCATACCAAACCACTAGGTTTGTCATCCCGAACATAAATATGAGGCAACCAACTCAGCAAACACGTACACTAGAGTTGTCACTCCCACCTGAAAATTAATTGTTGGTTAAAGATATGTCCAATCCCTTGTGCACTTAAACAAAAGTATGATTGATAACTCTGCATACAACAGAGTTTCTAAGGAAGTGATTGAGATATTGTATCAAATTAATACATGAGGTAATTGAGATACTTTATCAAAGCAATCCACGAGGGAGAGAAGTGGAGGTATAAATAACACTCATGGTGTTGACTTCAAGTTGAAATCATAATGTTTTGAAGCACATTTCACAAAGATAAGTCTAGTGGAAAGTCTGCAACATATTTTTTTGGGGGGGCTCCTCATGAGGTGATCTAGGACAACCCAATGATTCACATGCATGCTTGGAAAACTATCATTGGTTGAAAGGGTTGCAAAATATCCATAGATCTTCACCAAATGTTGGATGACCAACCAATGTCACAATATGTGTGTTGGGGGGGTTCAAACTTCTCTCCAAAAAGTGAATGAAAACAAGAGGTGGAATGCATGTGCCTAAGGTGCTTAGGTCCCAAAAATAATACCATCTTAGAATATGGAGTTTTTTTCAAAGAGGTAGTTCCAAGCCAATATATTCTATTCAAACATGTAATGCAAGTGAAAGGGACCAATACAATCACACAACTTCCACCATTTATAGTCTTGAACGTACTTCAAATTGATAAAAAAATGTGAAAGAAGGCATGTGTGTGTACCTAAAATAGTTTCCCTTGTAGATTTAGGTGGCATTGTCATTTATTTTTATTGGTTAAATCAATGTTTCTTTCTCCTGACTCTTTTGCATGTGGAGTCACCTTGCTTCTCTATCTGTGTCTCTATTCTCTATCGATTCATGGGGTTTTCTCTCATATCTCTATCATGTCATGGGGGTGTATTATTTATCTCTATCAAACTATGGGAGTTGGGTCGTTTTTCTCTATATGGGTGACATTTGGAATACTATGTGTGAAAATTAAATAAGCTTATATAGTACACACACACAATAGCATCAAATTCTTAATGACAATGACGATGATGACAATGACAATGATGACAATGATGACAATGAAAAATGCAACAATGACTATGATGATGACAATGGTGATGATGCAGATGAGGATGATAGTGCTAGGTGTTGGCATGGGGGCTGCTAGAAGCTACGCTAGGGTTTATAGTAGTAGCCAGTAAGATTAAAACCTAGGTATCACCTAGGTAATTAAATCTAGCTAGTTATTGATTCCCCTCGATATTTAAAAAATATTATTGCATTTATCATTGCGAGTGGGATGGAGAAAACAAGATGGATTTTGTCATTGTTGCGCTTGGTAAGAGAATTTGATCCAATCTGGGTCTGAAGAAGGAAATTGTTGCAAGACTTGGTACCTACAAGATAATTTATTGATTTATGAAGGTTAGATAAAATATGAAAAACAATGTAAATCTAAAATTAAATAAGACAAAAGAGAGAGTAAAAAAGTGAGATAAATGAAAAATAAAAATAATAATAGGAGAGAAAATACTAAGGAATGGGAAATGATAAGTCATGCCTATTGTCCTTGCCATTGTCCCATCTCTCCTTATTTCTTATGGTATTTTCACTCTCGAAGGGTTCTTTTTGGCCAAGGAGAAGAGGAGGTACAAGGAGCCAATAGTTGCATTGTAACTAAAGATTGTTGAAGTAAGAGCACTGTGAACCCATTGAATATTGGTTTTCCCATTTGGGTTTTCAAGATAAACATTGTGTCTTCGTGTATGAATTTCTCTATATTGTGTTAAATACGGTGTTAATTTGTGTACATAATTGTTTCCTATTCATTTTTTCAATGGTGTGAGAGTTCATTCTCCATGTGCAAGTGAAGAATACCAATAACTTTGTATTTCCCACCATTTGATTCTACATTTTCATTTAAGTAAGTATTACAATTTAATTTAATAGCCATGTTTCTAAATCTAATTAAAAAAAACAATAAAAAAAAATTGATGAGATCATGTGAATCACAATTAATGTCTTGACGGAAGTAGTTGGTTGTTGGAAAACCACATTAAGTGATTTCCCTACACTAAAGGGTCGTACACACCTCCCTTAGCATTAATTACATTCGAGATTTGTAGATCTCGTGGGAGGTTGCACAAGACATAAGCATCCATACGTTGGTCATACAAAACTATTGGTGGATTGTGCATTAATCCCTTGAGGTTGCACAAAATCACTAAGTGGTTTTCTTATTGTCCAGCACTTAATGAATCGATTCCCATCTCAAACCATTCCATCTAGATATTGTTTTAAGGCTAGATTCATGGTATAGTGGCTGACATTGAGTCTTCACTACACAACCAACCACCATAAAGTTGGTTCAATTCCTATCTCAAACCATTCCGTCTAGATATTGTTTTAAGGCTATATTCTTGGTATAATGGCTGACATTGAGTCTTCACTACACAACCATAAAGTTGGTTCAATTTGGAGATAAATATTTCCTTGTTTCATTAATGCAGTTGGCCCATTCCATGGACTGGACAATGCGTTCCACTTTATAAACAATTGCATTATTTTATTATTTGTCTTATGTGTGTGAAACAATTGAAGAAGACATTGAGGTTTGAAGAAGACATTGAGGTTTATACACAATTGCATTATTTTATTATTTGTCTTATGTGTGGGAAACAATGTCTTATGTGTCGAAACCATTGAAGAAGACATTGAGGTTTGTACATGCTCCCATTCAAATAGCCGGACTTCATTTGAATGTAGTTTATTAATGTTTGGTAATGATGACCATGAATAGGGAATTTCTATTCNTAAATGATGAGTGTATATAGGTGCGACCTCCGGAAGTGGGGCCTCTCATACTACATTGTGGGTTTTCAATCGTTAGAGGTCGTGTTGAAGTGGAACCTACACCTAGTTGTATCCTTTAAATTGGATTCATGTTATCTCTTGTGGGGTATAATTTATATTGAGGAAGTTATATATGACATGGTATAATATATTAATCTATTAGCATGTAAACTCCATTTCATGGCTATTAACTGCCATTCCTTTTATAAACAATTAACTCTCAAATGTTATCTTAAATGTTGGGAATACCTAATTTAGCATGTAAACTTTATTTGATGGCTCTTAACTCACATTCTTTTCATAAAAAATTTGGATCTTAAATTGAATCTTAAATGTTGGGAATAAGTGTCTATCTTACATGTTATGTTGGGAATAGCTAATTTATAGTTTGCAAGATTGCTCCAATTAACATTGGAAGCAATTGCATGAAAATGCTAGTAGTGCTATTAATTTATGGTTGACAACTAGAATTGTTGAACTATACATATGCCATAAGAAGACATCACTAATTTGGAAATTAAAACAAATAGGGCACTAGGTAAATTTTAATACAATACATAGTAAGTGCAGAGGCACCATTAAAAACAAAATTCTTTGGGCCTTGAACAACTAGTGTATTCTCCATTAGAGTATTAGACTAGTAAGTCGTAAAGAGAAAAGTATATTTCCTTTGTTGGTAATAAAAACCAGAGTGAGATATTCAATTGTTGACTATTGACCTTGGCACGATAAGCTAATAATCCAATAACATAAGCACATAAGATTTTGCAACCAACCTACACTCAGAATGGAGGCCTTGTAGCCATTTTGAGAAACAAAGAAACCAACCCATACTCATATTTACTATTGTTAGCTAGGTTTTGTGTGCAAGCTACAATGAGGTCACAAATATCTATACAAGATTAAGAATGAAGTTCAAACTTTCTTTTTCCATAAAACATCGGTGTCGATAAGGCAGGGGCACTATAAGTTCCTTTTTTACGGATCACAAGTGCAAGATCATCATTGTCATCATCATTTCTATCATCATTTCCATCATCATTAACAAAACATAATACACATGATAAACCATAATACACATAGTAAGTGAAGGTGACAATATCATATGTACAACACCATTCCCTTACTCATGGGTCAAAGTAAATGCTACATAAAACTCTACTAAATAAAACTTTGTTTTTTTATGACCACGAAGCCAACAAACTTGACCTATTATAAATAAACAATATGTAAATCCTTGAATATTTGGCATTGTCTTATAATAGTTCCTTTAGTGTTGGGTTTGGGAGATCCATAACATTCCATGTGAATACTTTCCTTCCAAAGGAGAAAGGGAAACTATGGTTTTTTCCATCATATCACCTTCTCCATTTTTAATATTTTTCCATCCTCTTAATTCAAAGCCTTAGATAAATCAAACACTTTGGTTAACAAAGGAGAGAAAAATTGATCTAATGTTCTAAATGTCCATGGATGAGCCTCACCCTCCTATAATTTCTCTAGAATGTTAGTGTATCACAAGTGAAGTGATGGCTAAGAGTGTCATCAAACCTAATTACAACACTATGACTATGATGACCATCTTGAATGCTCTTGGAAGTAATGAGGATAGTTTGTAATAGGATTTTAACTACCAAAGTTAAGGAAGGCAACATAGTAAGAGGTTGTATAAGGTTTTTTACCTACCCTTAAAATTTTCTTGTCATAATAGCCCATCCATTGGGAGTTGGAGGGGCTAGGTTACCTTAAGGGACGTGAGGCTCAAGGTTCACCAAAAGAATTGGCTTGACTATTAATAAGAAATACTTAGTCCAATGCCCAAGGGGCTTTGATAATGAAAGTACACATTGCGCATGGTTAATTTATCCAACCTATTGGTGTCAAATTTTTCTCCCATTTCAATGCCAGGGGGCTCCTTCAAATCACCTTTAAGGTTAAGTTAGTGAGCATAAACTACCCATAGTAATAGCCTGTAGCTTACGAAATTATTCATGTCAAGGGATAAAAATAAATACGTTCAATTGAATACCATCCTATTCAATCCATGTATGTGAATGATGATTCCAAATATCACTCGATAGACGAAATCGTATCCTCTCCTTGAAAATATTTTAACCATATTGTTTGGGAGGACACCAATCCGTCATTTCGCAGATTGGGTTGTCCAACTTTCCATTACGCTACAAGATCCCATCCATTGATACATCATTCAAAGTATCAATTAATATCTCCTTCAAATATCAAATTAAGTTGTCAAAAGATACATTGAGTCTTCCATATTATTTTGAGGGTGAACCAAAACCTCTAGAAAGAAAATATTCAAGTTCAAAAGTGGTCATAAGGTTAAGGGTTCGTGGCATAAGGTTAAGGGTTCATAAGGTTTAAAAATAGCTAGGGATTAAGGGTTATAAAGTTTATGTCTTAGTTAGGGATTAAGGGTTATAAAGTTTATGTCTTATAAGGGTTAATTGGTAGGAGTTATAACGATTATATAATTATGGCTAGGGGTTACATGGGTTATGTAATATATGATAATAAGGAGAGGAGAATCACAACAACCAGACCTAGGCTTAGGAAATTGCCTAGATACATTGATTGTTTTGAGATCAGGGTTATATAGGTTAGGAGTTATAACAAATATTAAGTGTTATAAGGTTGAGGTTGTAGAAATTATGGTGGTTAGGGGTTATAATGGTTATAAGGGTTAGGCATTATGAATTTTTAAGGTTAGGGGATAGGAAATAAAAATGCTAGGATATATAAGGGTTATATGGATTAGTGGTGATATAGGTTAGGATTTTATAAAGGTTATATTAGTTGAGGGATATATGATTTAGTGATTATGTGTGTTATTAAGGTTACATGATAGGGATTATAGAGGTTAGCGTTTATAGTGGTTGTATGGATCAATAGTTATATGGGTTGGGGCTATGTTGTTATATGTTTTAGGGACTATATGAGTTAAGGGTTATATGACTTAGGTATCATTTAGGTTGTCAATTATAGGGTTACATATCATACATGTTAAAGTTTATAAAGGTTGAAATGATAAAAGTGGTAGGTGAGGGATGAAACAAGTTAAGAGTTATAACACTTACGAGGCATGGGGTTTATTATTAGGGGATTTATGGTCTAGTTGTAGAAAATTGTATAAGTATTATAGGGATTAGTGTCTATAGAAATTTAATGCGATATGGGTTAATGATTAAGCAATTGATGTTAGGGGTTATAAGAATTATGTATTATGGTTTTATATGGATTATGAGTTAAAAGTATTAATTAGGGTTTAAAGGGATTAACATGGGGTTAGTGGTAATCGACATTGAGGGTTATAAGTTTTATAAGGATCAATTTCTCTATAATACTCATCGACCAAAAGTTGTTTCCTCAAACATCGATTACTCAATGTTTAATTGAAATATATTTACAGATTAAAATTGTGAATATGATGAATTGACATCAACTAAGTGAAATATTAAACATCGATTAGACAACATTCTTCATTTAACATCGATTAACCAATGTTTGTCAAGGATTAAAAATATGAATTTCACCCATTTTAATTGATTTTCAACATTAAAGTTGTTTTTTTTCCAACAAATGTCGATTAAAACATTGAATCTCAACTCGAAATGTATCATAGTCTATGGAGGAAATGGAAATAGAGGTCTAGTTGTTGGTGCTCAAATAAAAAAGAACAATATCATCTTGATATCATGGAGAACCATCAAAGAAGATAGGAAGCTTTAATAAACAAGGTGGACTCCCCATACTTGCTTATTCCAAGGATTGTAAACCTTCTATGCTCCCTTTGTTCTCCATTTATTCTTGTTCATCCAAGGTCAAGAAAGAATCCTCTACACACTTCTATCCTTTCATTATGAATAAAGAAACCATAAAACATTAAGGTGTACTGGAGCCTCGGTGGACACAAACATGCAACTAGTAGATCATGTTCTAGAGACCCAAGTTGGATTTATAGAACAAGCCCTTCGAGGGATTGATTTCAAATAATCTTTTTCTTTAGTTTGTTTATTTTCCCAAGTATTCCCACTTATATTTTAGTATGTAATGTATTATACATATTGTAACAATAGCTATAGCATATGGGAAGGTTGGAAAAGTCAATATGTGTTTTTAAATTTTGTTCTTTTTGGATCTTTAAATTGACAAGAATCGACTAGATACCATCTTTTTTGTAACCTTAAACAATCTAATTTAACCACAACTCTTTTTTAATATAAATATTAATTGTTGTTGTTTTGTATATGTTATTTAATCATAAAAATAACATGATAAATCGAAATAAACAATTCAAATTTATAAATTTAATAAATTAAAAACAATTTCAATAAACAACAACAATTATCGGTGTATCAATTTCGAGAGTAAATTAGAGCAGGAGCATGGAGGTTGAAGGTGCAAGTTGAGTTTCTTCGATTTCACGCATGCATGTAGGATTAGGTCCCCTATAAGGGGGAGAATGGGGGGAAGTTTCGAGAAAGAGGGTGGTTTGCATTGCAAGAATGATGGGTCCAAAGTCAGGTCTAAATCTAGAGGAAGATAAGCAATGGACATACAGAAAGTCCTTCAAAGAAATTGTCAAAGGGACCCCCAATAAATGGGGCGAGGATATCGAGATGGTTGGGCTATGCAATGGTAAAATAGAGACCCATACCACATATTAGAAAGAGACAAATCAAACCAATCAGAAAAAGTGATTGTAGAACAAATGTTTGGCCAAGAGAAGTGAGAATCCAAAGTATGAGGTCACCTCAGCGGGAATTAGGAAATATATCCAATATATGCATGATCATGATTTAATTGGGAAATTTATGGGGATCTAACCATCAGAGAAATCCTTTCAACTATGGATAAAGTTTAGATGGATGGTGAAGGGGAAAATAGATCTTTATTTTGGGTCAAAAGGGTTTTTCACCACAGTCTTCTCAGAGCTTGGAGAGTGAGACAAAGTGTTCGAGGAAGGCCCCTATTTCTTCAAATCAATAGATATGCATATGATATTATGGAATGAGAGGTTCACACATGATAAATAAGACTTTACAAAAACCCTCATATGGATCAGGATGTACTCCTTACCTAGGGAATTCCAAGATCCCAAGATATTAGAGGGAATTGACAACACTCTAGGCTCCTCTGTCAAAATTTTAGTAGTTACCAAGGTGGTGAGGTATATATTTTACACTAGAAAATGTGTGTATATGAATGTTGCGGATTCTCTAACTAAGTCAATAGTAGTGCCTTACCAGGAAGAAGAATGGACCCAACCCTTAGAATATGAGAATATACCTTTTCAATGCAAGAAGTGCTTTGTCCATGGCCATATTTTTAGAGAATGCCCCTTAAATGTGCCTAAACCAGTAAATAAAACAAAATAAGATACAAATCTAGAAGGTTTTACTAAGATCCAAAACAAAAGAAATGCGAGAAAGCATACTCTTAAAAAAAATCAAGAGCCCCAACCAAGACCTTGAACAATAACTTTCAAGGCCTAGAGGGATAACCTAACGAAACCCCTGTAGAAGAGAATCTTAAGAAACAAAGCATATAGATTAAACAAGGAATGGAAGCAGGGGATGAATTACCCAAGAGACGTGAAAAATAAGTTGAATTAGGGAAGGGAGAGAAATCAAGCGATGAAGTAGAGATGAAAGAAACACTTACCTCAGGATCATACATAGAGGGGGAATCTAAACTAGACATGCCTCATGATATGAACCTTGAGGAAATAATAGTAGATATTCCAACTCTTTGGGAGTCACATGGAGATCCTAATATCAATAATCTCACAACACCTCAATTAAGAAAACTGTTGAGAAATATGGTCAAAGGAAAAGTGGTAGGTAACATTCAAGGTGCGAAATCAATATATTCGAGAAATATGGGAATCAAGAAAAATCCCCCTAAGGCATAGAAGAAGATCTCCATCAAAGAAAAAAAGAAGGGGAGGAAAACCGATAGACAAAAAATACATGAAATTGGGGCCCTAATGGTCGATTCTGGACAAGTGGTATGCCTCTTGGATAACGATTTCCCCTCCCAACCAAAATGTTGAAGATGAATATTACATCATGGAATATAAGAGGTATGAATGCTCTCTAAAAACAAATAATATTAAATAAATGAATCTCATAGGAGAAGGTATACATAGTGATGATCTAAGAAACTAAGTGTGACTGAACAAACATGGAAAGAATCACCCAAAAAAATTGGCCAGGATGTGAGGAAAAATGGATCGATGCTGAAGGAGCTTAAGGAGGTATTTTCACCCTCTCGGATCGATAATATATGGACATGGAGGACCATGTATTCGGCCTCATGATGCTCACCTTAAATTTTAATACTAAGAGTACAGGAGAAACACGATGTGTTACGAATGTTTATGGCCCACAATCCCCCTATATCAAGAGGATATTTCTGGCCAAAATAAATTCTTTAGGATCCCACCTGCAATATGAAATGTGGGTAATAGGGAGTGAATTCAACATGATCAATAATCAATTATAAAAGAAGGGAGGTATATGAGGGCTCAAACCCAACAATGTTACATTTGGAGAACTCATACAAAATCCGATATCAGTAGATGTCTCCCCAAGGAGCGACATATTCACCTGGAAAAATAAAAGGGGTAAGGACCAAAGGATTGTGGTTCACATATATAGTTTCTTGATATTAGAAATCTACTTCTAGTCCAAGTAGGCCCTATCAGCAGATGGTCTTCTATACCATGGTTTTGACCACTGACCCATTGTCTTAAAGTGGAAACAAGGACTGATTTTGTTTCACTATGAGAAATTTTGGCTAGCCCATCCATAGTTTATCCCCAACTTGGAGGTCTGGTGGAGAGGACCTAAAGGTATTCATGGAACAAAAATATTCCATTTCCAACAAACACTCAAGAATGTTTGAATGTGCATAAAAAACCGAAACAAGGAAGTATTCAGAAATATTTTTGAAGAAAACATGAAATCAGAACAAAAAATCGAAGACATCCAAAAGAAAGGGATTTTGGGGATTCATTTCATGGGCCTCAATACCAAGTAGGAAGAAATTATATAGATCTGTTCAAATGAGAGATTTAATAAGAGATATTGTGGAACAAAAGTCTAGGATACAATGGATCAGAGAAGGGGACAAGAATTCCAAGTTCTTCCATAACTCCTTACTCAAAAGAAGAAGTAGTAATATAATAGTATCTATTAGAGCATGGGATCGAAGCATCAAGGAGAAAAAGGATGACATCAAGGAAGAAATCACAAATTACTACATGAATCTCCCCTCTGAACCTAATGTTAATAGGAGGGGAGCTATATCCAAAATTGTCAAGGACATCCCCAGGATGGTCTCCCATGAACATAACTAGATATTGATGAGGCCAACAACCATAGAGGAGGTATAAGGGATTGTTAAAACATGGACCAACGAAAAACCCCTGGGCCAAATGGCTTCACTATTGACTTCTTCCAAGAAGGATGGTCGATTTTTGGAACTGACATATGGGAGGTGGTAGAGGAATCATGTAGCTCTAGCACCATTCTTTAGGCATTCAATGCTACATTCATTACTCTGAACCCAAAAATAAAAGTTTCTAACTCTGTATATAAGTTTCAACCCATATCCTTATGTAATGTCATTTATAATATTGTTTCTAAATTGGTAGCTTCTAGGAATAAGCCTCTCCCCCCTAATATCATTTTGTAGGAGTAGGGGAGTTTTTTGGAAGGCAAACAAATACTGGATGGGATTTTTGTTTTCTATGAGGTAATCCATACACTCAAAATGACAAAAAAATATGGCATGATAATGAAATTTGATATGTCTAAATCCTACGATAAAATGAAATGGAACTCCCTAAGGAAGATTTTGTAGCATTTGGCTTTGGAGGGGAGTGGGTTGATTGGGTCTTAAACCTTGTTTCTTCTACCTTCTTATCTATCCTTATGAATTTATTCTCATTGAAACCCTTCAACCTTACTAGGCGGCTTCACCAGGGACATCCCCTATCGCCCTTCCTTTACATCATTCTATTCAAAGTTCTTGGTGGAAGCCTCTCCCTAGCCAAAAGGAACGATGGAATTAAAGGGATCATCCTTCACTTTGAAGAGGAGGCCCTATCCCACCTCTAGTTTGCGGATGACATGTTGTTGATGGGTTTACCCATGGTGAAAGAAGATCTAGCATTAAAAAGGACATTGGACCTCTTTAACCTGGCCTTGAACACCATAATCAACTAGGAAAAATCCCATGTATTCTTCTTTAACACTCCCCTCCCGATCCAAAGACACCTAGCTAACCTTTTAGGATTTCAAACTTCCTCCCTCTCGAACAAATATTTGGGAGCCCCCCTCCTCTCCAAGGCCCTCCATAACCCTTCTTTGGAGGAAATCATTGCCAAGATGGAATCCAAAATTAATAGATGGACTGATAGCTCTCTTTTTCTACCAGGTAGAGTCCTCCTGATCACATTTTTCCTCTCATATTTCTCCCTATATGTCTTTTTTTATCTTGGATTCTCTCATGAAATTTCTTAAGATTATCTAGCTAATTCAACACAAGTTTTTTCTTTGGGGAGGGGGGGGGGGCGTGACAAAGAAAAATAAATGGGAATTAGTGGCTTGGTAAACTCTTTGTAAACCCAAGGAAAAAGGAGGAAAGGGCCTCAGGGAACCCTAATCTATAAGAAAATACATGATGATGAAACTATGGTGGAGATGGGTTAAATCCACCAATTCCCTTTGGTAAAAACTATGGAAAAATAAGTACTCTCTTTAGAATTCTCAACAAGACCTGATTAAATTAGATGGAGATAGGCCAAGTTCCATGATATGGAACAATGCTTAGTGCAATCTTACTCTGGTGCAACAACAATTTTTTCGGAAAGTGTATAACGGTCGATCAAACCTCTTTTGGGGGGACTCTTGGGACTAATTCCCTATCTTAAGGAGCATGGATCAACTACATAGTCTTCATTACATAATGGAAAGAGAATGGTGGCTTTAGGTGCACCAATACTAGCATGGAAATCAGGATAATACAAACCCCTTTGCACAAATATAGAAATGGTTAGAGGAATGGCATGTGATGTGGACAAAGTCTACAGCAAATTTGGTCAGAAGGTTATGATAGAATGTCATGGAGATTCGGGAAGGAGAAGACATCATAAGTTGGGCAAGAACTTGGGATGGATGTAACTAAGTACTCCTCTTGAATAGGATAAACTAAGTACTTCATGCAAGATACTGGTCTATAATTATGTTTATCTTATTCAAGAGTAGTACTTAGTTCTCTATAATTACTCTTCATCCATGATGTCATCAAAGTGAGCACAAGGATCAATCGATCTCTTTCTTTCCATACTGTGCAACCTCCAGAATTACTCGTAGACTTGTTGGTACAACGCCATGTTCATTAATCTGCACAACAAGAAAAACATGTCATGTTTCCACTACCATTATTTATTGGAATGAATATACATTTTATTTGTTGAAGAAATAATAAAAGTGAATTTACTTACCTCCTAATCCATATTCCAGTTCAGTCTGTTACTAGCGCCCGAATTATATATCATATCACCCGTAAAGGCACCTCAACAAGTGTTGTAGGGTGTTGGGAAATTTCGTGGTTAGGAATTCATCTCCAAGAATATTTCAAACAAAATATGGAACCATTCAGTTACATGATTAGTTGAACCATTGTTGCACAAATGTTTTCATTGATGTGAAAGTGATCATGGACATGGTCAATTATAACACATAAAGTATGGCACAAAGTGTGTTGCATAGACAGAGGAAGTCGTGAAAGGATGAAAATAGCAATGCACAGAAGGATCAAAGGATGGAAGGATCAATAGCGTTGAGAAGGATCAATGGAACACAAGAAAACTTGTAGGGTGCTTTGAACCAGTGTGACAAATGGTGTAGTGGAGTGTGTTGAGGTGAAAATAGTGCAACAAAATGGAATGCGATGAATTATGTGGCAGATTGTGCAAAATAAATTATGTATGGATCCTTGAGACGGTGCGGCAAATGATGTAGTAGAGTGTGATGAAATGAAGTCTATGTAACAAGAGATGGAGTGGAATGCGATGGTATGAGCAGAGCGACTGGGTGAGCGCACTATAGAGAAAATGTGATGGGATGAAGACTTGTGACTTGATCTTTGGGATCTTATTATAGTTTCACAACATATACTCTATATACCAAAATGTGATTTGTTGCGTCATTCATGAGAAGATGTTCTAGTAATACTAAGTTTTGTTGTTGGAGATGAGCTGGAGCTCATTTGTAGGAAGATTTGGTCCATTCAATTTATTCAAAGAATGTCTAGCTGTAATTGGATCTTGATCTGGTTAAGATTTTCCCATAATATAACTTTCACACGTCCACATACTAAATTTAGACATAAGTGTAAGTGACATGACTTTTATCTTGTCAAAATATGTCCACAACGTAATTTCCATGCATCTACATACTTAATTTAGACAGAAGTGTAACTGAGAGGAATTTGATCCAGTCAAAATATATCCACAATGTAACTATTATGCGTCCACAAACAATAAGGGGAATTTAGGAAAAAACTTTATAAATAAGGATGCGCTCTATTCGATTGATGCAATGATAAAGTGAGGGGAAAAGGTCATGTAAATGTTCAAAAGCATTGAACTTGATATATATCTATTGTACTTAATTGTAGAGAAAAGTCACGAAAATGTCTAGTTCTACAAGGATTTTTTTAACTAAAATCAAGGTGGTAGGGTGGTGCTAGGGTGAGTTGAAGCCCAATGAGGATTTTTTTCCTCACTATTTGCGAAAGGTTGGTTCTTGAGAGGATCGATGTCCTCATTATCTAAGACACTTGGTTCTTCATAGGATTGGTGTTCTGATTATTTACAACAGGTTGGTTCCTGAGAGGATTGGTGTCCTTATTATTTGCGATGGGTGGGTGAATGTCGAGCAGAAAAATTATAAATTGTAAGTTTGTGCTTACAGAAGAACATAAATAAATATGTTTGGTGTTTTTTTCCCACATTGGGTATCCATGTAAAAATGTTGGTGTATTGTGTTCTTTTTCTTATTTTGATTTATGCATGTATTGATGATTAAGTAAGTACTTCTAAATAACTTCAAT
>JASDQU010884570.1:34742-57324 GCA_032191745.1 Picea mariana
CTTCAATGAGACCTCCTCTGTTCAATAGAACAAATTTTTCATTTTGGAAAATCATAATGAAGACCTACATGATGTCTCTTGGTATGGAAATCTGACAGATTTTGGTAGATGGTTGTAAAATCCCAACTACTCTTCCAACTAACATTTGTCAATGTAATGCAATTGAAATTCACAAAGGAAATATGGGACAAACTGGTAAACAATTATGAAGGAGACGTGAAAGTAAAATTGGTCAAACTTCAAGCTTACAATAATGCAATTTTAAAGCATAAGAATGAGTGAAGATGAGAATGTTGTAGGTTTATTTCTCAGAGTATATGAGACCGTAAATAATATGAAATGGATATGTGAGAATATTGAAGAAGTTATAATAGTTCAGAAGGTACTGAAATATCTTCCCTCAAGACTTGATGCAAAATTTTCTGCTATAGAAGAAATGCATGAACTAGATAAACTGACTATGGAAATGTTTCATGGAATTCCAACTTCTTATGAGATGAGGACTAGGGAAGAATAACCATATATAAAGGACATAGTCTTCAAGGCATCAGTCAAATTGTCAACATCTCAAAATCATGATTCATCGAAACACTTCTAAGATGAAGATGAAGTTAACTTTGTAAGGAAACTAAAGAGGGGCTTCGAAAAATATAAAGGTATGTTACCATTCAAATTCTTTCATTTTTTTAATGTTGGTCATTTTTCATCTAAATATCCCTTCAAAGAAAACAACACCAATGAAAAAGAGAGAAAAGGCAAGGATAAACCTAGGGAGTCTAAAAAGAAAAAATATTTTAAAAGAAATATTTTGTATTCAAAAAAGGATAGCATCAACTCTTTCGACACTAAAGTACAAGAATATAAGCTAGATAAAATTCAAGATGAAGAAATTCTCATCGCTTTGAAGAAAAAAAAATCTAGTCAAGAAAAAATAAACACGAAAGAGTGTGAAGCTATAGTAGACATGGAAGGAGAGCTCATTAGTGCTATGGAGGAAATATCTCGACTCAAGAAAAAGAATAGACTAAGAAAAGAAAAGTTACAATTTTTTAAAGAAAAAGACAATTAGATTTGTGAAGATATAGTCATCTTAAAAATTCATCTAGAAGAGGCTAAAACAAGGGCAAAAATATTGATGAATTGGATAAAATAAAAGGAGAACATCTATGACAAACTAGAAGAAGAAATACTGTCCTTGAGAAAATATCTAGAGAATTCCAAGACTGTAAAATACCCAGCCACCAGCAAGCTAGGAATTCTACCTCAAAAACACATTTCAAAACTGATCTCAAATTATGGTAATAATTAATTTGAAATAAAGCATGAAAGAATGAAATAACCACACATGTAGTAATCAATATTCATGCTAAACCATCCATGAAATGAAGAATGTGTCATGCACAACAATAACTAGCAAGCATGCACACACAAAATACATCTCAAAGAAAAATATACACAATATAATATAATTTATGCAGAAAACACAAAGAGAACTTATCTTTAATTAAACCAACACAAACTTGATGCAGACCAAGGACGTTCCTTTCAACCATAGCTACTATTGTTAGAATTATCAACAACAAGTCACCCTCGAGCCAGGGCTATGAATCCACAAGGGCATTTCCTAGGAAAAATCTAAAACACACAACAGCTGGCTAATTATCTCTTAGGTTTTCCGAACCAAAAAACAATCCTAATTTCCATATCTATTTCCCCTTCGACCTAGACAACCCAAAGAAATGAACCCCTTTCTATGCCATGCAGACTCTCAAGTTGTTCCATTTCTCTCCAGGGCTCCAATGCTACTGGTCAAGAAATATCCATGCTGGAAACTCCAAGGATTCTCAATTGTGACGGTTCTTTCAAAACTACCATCAATACCATTCTCATAGGCATCCATTCCAACCAAGACCGATCATTAATTCCTCACATCCATCCCATAATGGCTATCCTCCTCTAGTCAAATTTGCATGCTCCAACCAAGAGCACATGAAATAGAAAGAGTGAATGAGGAAGAATCCCAAGGAAAGAATGTAAGAGTAAATGGAGAAGAACCCCCAAAACATCCCATAAGGGATGTTTATATAATTACATGAAATCAAGAACCACATGGACTTCCACCCAAGAAGCTCATGTAACCACTTTTCTCAATTAGAACCACATGGCCTTCCTCCCAAGAATCTCATATAACCACATTCTCATCAATAATAAATCACTGGATGACAAGACATGGCAAGGATATAAGGAAAGTCTAAAAGTTATCAAAGGTGAATCAAGCACTAACATGTCAATTAGTGAGAAGCCTACAAGTTATGCAAATTCTCTCAAGGGAAACAACAATCAGCCTAACAAATCAAAATATTATAAGAAGAAGAAGTTAGAATTGGATCAACCCAACTATGAAAACAAATATGAAACAAGGAAGCAATAGGTGCCTGAATCTTATCAAGATGGCAAAAAAAGAACGATTCCTGCAAGTAAGTTTTTTCATTCCAAGGCATCCAAATTTTAACTATGGATATTGATTCTCTTGTGGAAACTTTGGACATAAGGATGTTAGTTGAAGGACTTTTAAACATAACAAAAAAGTAGGAATGATGTTCAATAAACCCTGAATGGTTATGTATCAAAATTTCTTCTACCCTCTATAATTGACATCGAATGCCACATATGCAATAGTCTTGGGAACAAGGCAAGTGAATGTAGAAGTAAGATGATGTATATCTATATTTAAGACATACAAGAAGATTTTACCAAGGTTTGGAGGAAGAAAAACAAAAACTAAGAAAATTGTGGACTAGATCTATATGCCAAAAATCAGAAAAATCAATGATTTATTGACAACGGCTGCTCCAAGTACATGATAGGAGACAAGAGTAAGTTTGAATTTCAAACTAAAGAAAAATGTGGTAATGTTACTTTTGGAAACAATGCTCTAGCTAGAATTAAAGGAAAAGGAATTGTTGTTATAGATAAAGATAAGAAGGGAATGACCAAAGCACAAAATGTGTTGTACGTACATGGTCTAAAACATAACTTGTTGAGTGTAAGTTAAATGTGTGACCAAGGAAACAATGTTATCTTTCATTCAAAAGGTTTTAAAGTAATGGATTTGAATACAAGAAATATTGTTGTCAAGGCAATCAGAACTTCAAGAAATGTGTATGTTTGAGAAGGAAAATAAAAATGTTTCATTCGTAAAATTGATGAGAGTTGGATTTGGCACAAAAGAATAGGCCATCTTATTTTTAATCAGCTTGCTAGTCTAGGAATTAAATATGTTGTGAGAGGTATGCCCAAGATTTCCAAACCTGAGAATATTGTCTTTAAGTCATGTCAATTTGGAAAGAAATCATGAGTTCAATTCAAGGTATGATAACACTCCTCCACTCGACCTCGTGAGTTGATTCAAGAAAATCTACGTGGCCCCACTAGTACACAATCACCTCAAGGTGAAAGATATTTCATTTTGTTGGTTAATGCCTCTACCAAAATGACTTGTATTGGATTGTTGAAGAATAATTTTGAGGCTTTTGAAAAATTCAAAATCTTCAAAGAACAGGTAGAAAGTAAAATGGATTTAAAAATAAAGTTCCTAAGATCATACAGAGGAGGATAATTTGCCTCTGATGAATTCAACAGTTATTGTGAAAATCATGGGATCAAGAGATAATTTGATATTGTCAAAACCCCTCAATAGAATGGAGTAGTAGAAAGGATCAATAGAACAGTTCAAGAAATGGCCAATGCCATGCTTGATGAATCATAAGTACCTAAAACCTTTTGGCGAGAAGTTGTTCAAAATATTGTTAACATTCTCAATAAAGTGCACATAAGAGTAAACTATGATAAAACCCCTTATGAGATATGCCATGGCAAACCAACAGCAATAAAGCTCTTCAAAATTTGTTGAAGCAAATGCTACATTAAAAAAGAAGAAGATGAATTAGGTAAGTTTAATTCTAGCGTTGATGAAGGTATCTTGTTAGGATAATCCTCCTAAAGTAAACGATACAAGTGCTGAAATAAAAGACTCCACAAAATAGTTGAAATTATAGATGTAAAGGTAGATGAGAGACCACTTCATCTAGAGAGACACCAACACCATGATAATTCATATGATGAACCAATCAGAAATAAACCACAAGCAGGTGGAATGCACGAGTATCATGAATAAGAGGATTCTCATGAAGAAGAGATAATGGATACATCACAACCAAACACCCCATCAAGGTACATTCAAAAACATCATCTAGAAAGTCAGATTCTTGGAAACAAGGAAGCAAGTGTACTAAATAGAAGAAAACATATAGATACATCTAGTTCTGCAAATTTTGCACTACTATCCATGAGTGAACCAAATTTTTTTATGCAAGAAAGTCAAGATGACGATTGGGTCAAAGCCATGAATGAATAACTAGAACAAATAGAGAAAAATAAGACTTTGGATCTTGTCCCAAGACCAAATGACAAGAGTGTAATTGGCACTAAATGGGTATACAGAAACAAGTTAAATGAAGATGGATAGATAATTGAAAACAAGGATAGATTGGTATGCAAAGGGTATTCTTAAGTTGAAGGAGTGGAATTTGAAGAAACTTTTGCCCTTGTTGCAAGAATTTAAGTTATCAAGATGTTTTTGGCTTTTGCATGTTACAAAAAATTCAAAGTCTACTACATGGATGTCAAATCAACTTTTTTGAATGGTGACCTTGAAGAAGAAGTTTATGTGGAGAAACCAAATGTTTTTCTACTAATTGACAAGAAGGATTATGTTTGCCAATTAAAGAAAGCCCTGTATGGGCTAAAATAGGCTCAAATAGCTTGGTATTACATACTCGACAAGTATCTGCACCAACAAGGTATTAAAAAGTGAACAACTAAAAGAATCTTATACATCAAGGTTGAAGGCAATGACCTATTAATTATTGTAATATATGTTGATGATATTAATTTTTGGTAGTAACATTGAACTAATGAGTAAGAATTTTGAAACTGCAATGCAACAAAAGTTTGATATGTCCATGTTAAGATAATTGTCCTTATTTATTTTTCTACAAATTCATCAATAAGAAAGAGTAATTTTCATTTCTCAAATTAAATATCTCAAGAAAATCTTGAAGAAATTTGGCATGGAAAACTGTGCACAAGTGAAAACTCTTATGACTACCAGCTTCAAAATCAGCAAAGATGACTATGCTCCAAAAATCGATCAAACCATGTACAGGTATATGATAGGAAACTTACTCTATCTCACATCTTCAAGGCCTAACATCATAAAATCAATTGGTTTGGTAGGAAGATTTCAAGATAATCCTAAGGAAACTCATGTTATTGTAGTTAAAATTATATTTATATACTTGGAAGGCACTGTTGACTATGGCTTGTGGTATCCAAAAGAAACAAAAATTGTTCTCAAATATTATATTGATGCAGACTGGGTAGGAAGTATTGATGATAGAAAAATCACTAGTGGAGGCACATTTTTCCTTGGCAGTTGTTTAGTATCCTAGCTCAACAAGAAACAAAATTCCATTTCCCAAACTACAATTGAAGCCGAATATATATCCGCAACATCTTGTTGTACTCAAGTGTTGTGGATTAAACACAATATAAAGGATATTCAAGTTCCCTGTGAACAACATGTATCCATCATGTGTGACAATAACAATGCTATTAATCTCTCTAAAAACCCTTTTCAACACTCTAATACTAAGCATATACCAATTAAATATCATTTTCTTCGAGAACAAGTTCAGGATCAGGTGGTCAAATTAGAGTATGTTCCCTCCAAAGAGAAGATTACAAATATTTTTACCAAGCCATTACCTATAGAACCCTTTGAGTATCTCAGACAGAATTTGGGGGTGATCTCGTCTTATTTCTTTAGTAAATAACAAAGTTAACTACTTTGAAAAGTTCCCCACTCGTTGCTCTATCAGGGAGAAATTTTCTTTTGTGGAGATGTGCACAGTTGAAGTTTGCAATGGCTATCAATTATCTTTTCTTTAAGGATGGTTATGTGCACGCAACGAGGCTTGGAGGAAATAATATCCAAAGACTCTTCTTTTCATTCTTATCAAAGGGGTAGGATATGAAAACCATGATGTTGATGCACATTGAAAGGGGGAGTTGTTTAGCATACTAATTTGGTAGTTGTGCACATTGAAAGGGGGAGCAGCTTGTAGTTGCACACATTGAAAGTGGGAGCAACTTGCAATTATGCACATTGAAAGGAATTTTCTTTAGAATTCATCTTTTAGAACATATTTTGTTGGACTAATCGGTAGGTGCAGACAAAAACATATCTCCCTAGTACCACCCAGAACTAGAACAAAATAGAATAGAATCTAGACCTTTCCCTAGGCTCTAATTATTGAATTTACTAGTTAACAAGAGATGGGAAACATACCATTCAAATGTCACTTCCTCTTGTCATTTCCATCCTCGCTCCATTCTGATGCTCATGTAATATTGAACTTGCAAAGGAACACAAGCCAACAAAGTGAAAGCAATAAAACATACTCAACAAGAACCTATGTATGTGATCAAGGAATCATACAATAAAACAAGAATGGTTTTATGGGAAAGAAACATATTGTTGCATCATATTAATGGAAAGTGGAGAATACAACCAAAGCCTTGATGTCGCAAGGTCCCCTTTCAATGGATCTTTCCTCTAACATGCACACCTTTTCTCCAAATCCTTTGAATGAAGAAGATCCACCATGTAGCTTGTAGAACTAAAGCAAAGCTCTCAAGAATGATCTGAGGAAGAATTTATCCATACAAATATTAGCCTATTCAACCTTATCATTTTCCATGGGAGACCCCTCCTTATACAAAGTGAAGGAGAGATGGATGAGGATATTAGGATGATCCCACTAAATCAGAAAAGCGAGTAAGATCCAAATGTTTGGAGGCCACCTCATATTCTAGAAGATCCCCTTCTATAACATTTGTGAAGCTCGACTTTTCTTTAGCCTTTTGGCATTGTCACACCCTAGCTACATTACATCCTTCGGAGTCGTCGCATTCCAAATATAGAGCAGAGGGCGACGATCAGGCAACTTCGCACCCTGTGCATCTTGCAGCATGTGGTGACATTCCTTAATATGGTTTTTGAGAAGGGAAAGTCAGTCACTTCCCTCATGGAGAAATACTCTTTTATCCTTTCATACATGAACACATGTTATCAGTAGATCATGGGGGTGACCAAAATAATGTGTAACAAAATTCCCCCCAAAGTATGAAGCTGGAACTCGTGACAGCTGAAATACTTTGTAGAATGTGTGTGTTGAACAAGGAGCACATCGATCAAGAACCTGCAAACAACCAAGAATCAACATAATAATATACCATTGTCTGAGGTAGGCATTCCCATACTCAGATTGAAAATATCAAGTGAGTCATGGCTACCAAATATACATTGTGGATCCATGTCATTTTGAATCGGCATAGCCACCAAGAATACATTGTGGATCTATGCGCTAAAGATTTCAAAATTTGGACATAGCCATGAGACATAAATAGTGGATCTATGTGTCCGAACTAATTCATGAATATTTTGTCACAACCTAGACCAGAATGATGAGATCCAGGGTCTTCATTTCCATCATGATTTAGTATGAATCTAACCTTGTGATTACATTTGTCGAAGTCAAACATGGTAGAAACCACTTGATTACTAGTCAATAATGAAAATCATTAACAAGTGTGAGGGAAATCACCATTGATGCCAATGACTCCCAAGGTACCATAGTACAATATAACGAATGTGAATAAATGATTTGAAGTCGAACACTCGATGGAATCTCCCAATCAAGGGTCAATGATGTGAACCCACTATTGGAAGCAAAGAAACCTGCCATTGAGGCATGTAAGATCTAAGGTACTAAATGATTTCTAAGTCCTGTTCCAAGATGATGTGTTGGATTCGATGGGAAAAGAATTGTCACAGGAGGGCCTTGATGTATCCCCGGTCAATGACATGAAATAACTAACAGATTTGAAGTAGATCAGAGCATGAAGTGATTAAGAACCGACTTAGGGAAGGCCGACATGGTAGAAAATTTATAACTGCAGATGGTCGACTCAGTGGAGGGCTCATTTCGGTTGGACTTCTCTTTAACATATGAATGACACGAAAATGGTCTTGGCAGCATTGACTCAAGGGGGACCCAACATATCAACTTGTAGATGGTCAAACGAGAGACAAATGGATTTCCCAACCCAGACAAAATGATGAAGGGGGTGTCATGTTCAAGAGAGACTATTAATGCCACTAACACGAATAAAGAGACATATTTCTTTCCCAATTTTCCCCCACCATTTCTAGCGAGTACCTCTTTATTTTTACACAAGCTTGAGGAGAATAACATATGATTGTTAATGTAAGATCATCCTTCATACAAGTCCCTCCGATTATTTTTAAAGAATCCTTGAGGAGGAGTGGTTTGGTCTCATATGGGCCTTTCAATGTTTGTTTAATGAGTCCAAGGAAAGAAAACTCGGGGGTTTTTCATGTTTAGAGAGTATGAAAAAGACTTAAAGAGAACTCCAATAGGTCATTTTTCGTAAATTAATCTGACAAGAATGAAAAATTGATAACGTACCACTCATCATATGTTTTCTTCAAAACTTTCACGAGTGTGAAAAGAACAAGGTCGCTCGACCATCTTTTCACATTTAGAGAATCTGAAAAGAGCTTAAGGAAGACTCCAAGGGGGTTCCTTTTTCGTATAACCTTTAGAAGTCTGAAAAAGTGATAAAAGTTTACTCGGTTACATTCTCAGGTATTTATGAGAATGATAAAGAACTAAGACTAAGCTTGAGGTTTTTCCTGAAAAACCTTAAAAATAATCTTTACATGCGACAAATTCACAAAAACAAACCAAAAAACGGACCCTTGTTCCAACGTTTCACTCTAGACTTTTCTATCTGCAAAAAATCAAACACTTGTAAAGTTGTTAGGAATTTAGGGTTTAGATGAAGCATATAAAATAATATAATATACAAATGAGAAAGTAAAAAATCAATAAAATGGGTAAAACCCCATATTGTTGCATCATATTAATGGAAAGTGGAGAATACAACCAAATCCTTGATGTCGCAAGGTCCCCTTTCAATGGACGTTTTCTCTAACACACACACCTTTGCTCCAAATCCTTTGAATGAAGAATATCCACCATGTAGCTTGTAGAACTAAATAAAATCTCTCAAGAACGATCTAAAGTAGAATTTCTCCATACAAATATTAGCCTCTTCAACCTTAGCCTTTCCCTTGAGAGATCCCTCCTTATATAAGGTGAAGGAGAGATGGATGGGGATATTAGGATGATCCCACCAAAGAAGAAAAGAGAGTGAGATCCAAGTTGTTCGGAGGCCACTTCATCTTCTAGAAGATCCCCTTCTAGAAATTTCGTGAAGCCCTACTTTTCCTTGTCCTTTTGGCATCGTCATACCCTAGCTATAGTGCAGCCTGTGGAGACATCATAGTATAACTCTAGAGCAGAGGGAGAAAATCAGGCATCGTCGCACCCTGTGCATCTTGCAGCCTACGACAACCTTCCTTAATATGGTTTCCAAGAAGGCAAATCCAGTCACTTCCCTCATGGAGAAAGACTCTTTTATCCTTTCATGGGAACATGAACACATGTTATCAATAGATCACGGGGGTGACCAAAATAATGTGTAAATATAGAGATAAAATTTCTTCCATTGCTTGATTTGGTAATTGCACACATTGAAAGGGGGAGCAACTTGCAATTGTGAACATTGAAAGGGAGTTGCTTTTGCAGTCACCTTTCATAATAGAGATAAAATATCTTTTGGTTTTCATAAATGAAAAAGGGGGAGTTTGTTGCACATATGTTGTCATTTATTTCAAAGTGATCATGGACATTGTTATCCCCAAAAAACTGCTCGTACAAATACAAACAACTGATGAAGAAATAGTCAACACAAATACAACATATGACCAATAATTACAAGAGGATCACAACCAATATTGTCTAGACAGTCACAAAAATATGCAAAAAATATATTGAATTTCCATGCACATTCAAAAAACATAGCACCCGAACATTCGCTCTGGTTAACACAATGGACAACATGCACAGTGCACAGTCTACATGACTGACAATTGGAAACCTGCGCGGATTCGGAAATGGTGCATTGATTATTTTGGTCAGGCCTCAACCACTTCTGGGATGAAGTATATCTCAACCATACCCCAAAATATCACTAAATTATGCTTGGGGATCACTAAAAGGATGGGAGGTACCTTTAAAGGCCTCCCCATTGACATTGGAAACTAGTTGTAAAATATCTAGCAATCCTCGTATAAATAGAGGATCATTGTATGCAAAAAAGGAAGAAGTTCATTTCATTTTTATGTTGTCCAAATACTTGTGGAGAAACCATTTTTTCTCTTAAGAATAGCTTGGGAAAGCATAGCATAGGGAAATCTTTTCACCTCTTGGGAATCTTTTCCATAGATTTTTTCACCATTTTCAATAAAAAATAGGAGAGTAATAGCTCTACTTTGAGGGATTCAAGAGCCCTACCTAGGAGGAAGAGTGGATTCATAAATCTCACATTTTTCCTCATAGTGTTCTCAATTTCAAAGACCATTCTCTATTGGGTCACCATTCTTTGTGTTCAATTTAATGCATCCTTTGTTAATATTTTTTTAGTTTAGTTTCCATTGTTTGTTATTCATATATTGATTTACTTTTTTTCTTTCTAGCTTGCGGGTTCACTAACCTACTAACCAGTTTTCTATGTTTCTTTGCTGGTTTACCAAAGAAATCAAAGGGGTCTCTTTTTTTTTCATCCTAGTGATCAAAATCCACAAATAGTTTGGTGACCATACTGGGGATTGCAATCCAAATTCCTCCTCAATTAGGATATTTATTTGTTATTCTCACTTTCTAATGTTTGTAGGGTCCAAAACCAGCTTAGCCTACCCTTAAGACACTTCAATTTATCCATGTGTTGGTTGAATTCATTTTAAAATAGACGTCCCACCATTTCTCTTCTTGTGCGTGAGCTCGAGAAGAATAGACGCGTTGACCACATAGAACTGCAGAAAATTTTTAATGGAAAATCTATGTATACTATGCAACTGTCGGGTCCAAACCCGCACGGATCTGCACAATTGTGCAAAAAAATATTTTTTTTTTATATTTTTTTATAGTAGCTTACTTTTATTTTATGCACATTGTAAAAGCCACAAAAACAAGGCTTGGGATTCATTCTTTCATAAATACTTAGTCACACATAGACATTTAGGGATGCTAAGAAGAAGTTTCCATATTTCACTTCCTTACTTGCAATGAGGATGGCTTAAAGTTTAGCAATTGAATTTCATTGAAAGCTTTCCATTTACAAAATATCTCCCCTCTGAACCTGATGTTAATAGGAAGGAAGCTATATCCAAAATTGTCAAGGACATCCCCAGGATGGTCTCCCATGAACAAAACTGGATATTGATGAAGCTAGCAACCATAGAGGAGGTAGAAGGGATTGTTAAAACATGGCCCAATGGAAAACCCCTGGGCCAGATGGATTCACTATTAACTTCTTCCAAGAAGGATGGTCAATTTTTGGAACTGACATATGGGAGATGGTAGAGGAATTAGGAAACTGTAGGACCATTTTTTAAGAATTCAATGCTAGCTTCATTACTCTAAACCCAAAAATAAAAGATTTAAAATTTTCACATAAGTTCCAACCCATATCCTTATGTAATTTCATTTATAATATTGTTTCTAAATTGGTAGCTTCTAGGATTAAACCTCTCCCTAATATCATTTTGTAGGAGTAGGGGGGTTTTTTGGAAGGAAAACAAATACTCGATGGGATTTTTTTTTTCCATGAGGCAATCCATACCTTGAAAATTACAAAAACATATGGCATGATAATGAAATTAGATATGTCTAAAGCCTACGATAGAATGAACTGGAACTTCCTAAGGAATATTCTGCTAGCCGTTGGATTTGGATGGGGATGGGTTGATTGGGTTTTAAACCTCATTTCTTCTACCTTCGTATCTATACTTTTGAATGTATTCTCATTGAAACCCTTCAACCTTACAAGGGGGATTCACTAGGGACACCCTATATCGCCCTTCCTTTACATCATTCTAGTCGAAGTTCTTGGTGGCAGCCTCTCCCTAGCCAAAAGGAAAGATTGCATTAAAGGGATCATCCTTCACTCTCAAGAGGAGGCCCTATCCCACCTCCAGTTTGTGGATGACATGTTGTTGATGGGTTTACCCATGGTGAAATAATCTCTAGCATTAAAAAGGACATTGGACCTCTTTAACCTGGCCTTGAACACCATAATCAACTAGGGAAAATCCCATATCTTCTTCTTTAACGCTCCCCTCCCGATCCAAAGACACCTAGCTAACCTTTTAGGATTTCAATGATCCTCCCTCTCGAACAAATATTAGGGATCCCCCCTCCTCTCCAAGGTCATCCATAACCCTTCTTGGGAGGAAATCATTGCTAAGATGGAATCCAAACTTAATAGTTGGACCCATAGATTTATTTTTCTACCAGGTAGAGTCCTCTTGATCACATTTTTCCTCTCATGTTTCTCCCTATACATCTTTTTTATCTTGGATTCTATCATGAAATTTCTCAAGGTGATCTATCTTATTCAACACAAGTTTTTTCCCAGGGGGGAGTGGGGGATGAAAAAAAGTAAATGGGAATTAGTGGCTTGGTAAACTCTTTGTAAACCCAAGGAAAAAGGAGGAATGGGCCTCATGGAACCCTAAGCTATAAGAAAATACATGGTGATGAAACTATGGTGGAGATAGGTTAAATCCACCAATGCCCTTTTGGAAAAACTATGGAAAAATAAGTACTCTCCTTAGAATTCTCAACAAGACCTGATTAAATTAGATGGAGATAGGCCAAGTTCCACGATATGGAACAATGCTTAGTGCAATTGTACTTTGGTGCAACAAAATGTTTTTTGGAAAGTGCATAACGGTCGATCAAACCTCTTCTAGGGGGTATCTTGGGACTAATTTCCTATATTAAGGAACATGGATCAACTACAGAGTCTTCATTACACAATGGAAAGAGAATGGTGGATTTAGGTGCACCAATACTGTCAAGGAAATCATGATAGTACAAACCCCTTTGCACAAATATAGAAACAATTAGAGGAATTGCATGTGATGTGGACAAAGTCTACAACAAATTTGGTTAGAAGGTTATGATAGAATGTCAGTTGGAGATTGGGGAAGGAGAATACATCATAAGTTGGGGAAGAAGTAAGGATGGTAACTTTAGGGTGAAAGAGTCTTATATACCAATGGTGGGATTAGGGGATCAACATAATTTCCCTTTATGGGGTAAATCCTGAAATGTGACCCTCTGGCCAAAAATGTTAACCATTTTGTGGCTCATGGTGATAAAAAAGATCCTAACCTAGGAGCCCCTATGACAACCCTATACTAAATAGAGCATGGTAACCCTTCCTGGGATTCCTCATGTGGAATGTATGGAAAGAAAGAAATAGGAAGATATTTAAGGGAAAATAACTTAACAATTCTGAAATATGGGAAACCATCAGTAAAAATGTGAAAGAATCCATTATAGTATCTCCCTGATTTCCCCAATGCCTTTAACTCGAAAGGCATGAGGTCCACATCTTCAAAATATGGAATTTTGAATCTTGTGCTAAGCCAAATTAGCTAGGTAAGAATAAGGCTCACATTCACATGAGATACCATTGGGTTCCCCCATAGGAGGGGTTCTTAAAATTAAATTTTGATGATGTGTCAAAGGGGAATCTAGGGGATGTAGGGGTGGTAGGTGTCTTCAGGGACCATAGGTGAGAGGTGATTCTATTCTACGCGTCAAAGCTGGGATTTTCAACCAATAATTTAGTGGAAGCAGCAGACATCTTTCGTGGAATAGAAATCATGCAGAAATATGGGATCCAGACCCTATAGGTGGAAGGGGATTCACAACTTCTTATCTTGGTGCTAAGGAAAATCTTGAATGACGTTTATCCTGACAAGTTTTTGCAACACTAGAGGCTGATCCATGGGCTCGTAGACCTTAGCCGTATGGTGAATTTGTTGGCTTCCATCGTCCTCGCAATAATTCATAGGGAAGTGAAATTTGTAATGGACTGCATGGTGAATACATGTGTCACAATGCATGGTCATGATTGTATCTAGTGGTCGAAGGACCCACTTACAGAAGGGGTGGGAAATAAATTGGATTGATGCTGCCAAATGGACCTTTCCTCATGGATGGAAAATACAAAGGAAGGAATGAAATCAACTCAGGTTATTAATTCGAGACTCGAGATGGGAAAGTATGACAGGTGGCTCGGGCATCTCTTGCATGGATGGGATGATGGTACGCCACCTCCTGAAATATATTAATTTTTTTTAAAGGGAAGGGGTGGGTAATATACAACATGGTTAAAACCATCATATTCATGCAAGGGAAACATGATATTTCCATTGGAGGATGTAAAACTCAAACACTTCCAACCTAGGAGAATGAATTGTTCATACTAGGATGAGCCTTGACGATGTCAGATCAGATTTAATGGGATCACATATGTGCCTGATCATCATGGTGAAATCTATGATCCTCATGTGGGTTCTGAACCACACCAATCACAAGTAGCACCCCAGGAACAAGAATGATTAGGTTATATGCATTAAATTAGGAAAAATGACATTCAATTCCAATGTATTGAGCCTTCAATTAAGGTTCTACCCACTAGCCTCCGATCTTCTCTACATTTTTAATCCCAAGAACAGCAATAGTTTGAGTATGGCTCATAAATGGAAAAAGAATAAAAAGAGTCACCTTGTGGGATGCCATGATAAGGAAGATTCATCATCTATAGGTCATGGTCGATCCAGAAGAGTGGAGAAAGAATCCCAAGCTACAATAACTAGGTTCTAGGATTTATGTTTGACAAAGGAAATTAAATTAGTTGAATCCATGGAGAACAAAGTTAAGAATCAATGCAAAGCAACCTTAGAGCAGGGAATTATGGTGGAGGAAAATAATTTATTTCTAGATCTAGTGCATTCTTGAGCTCGGAACACAAGTTATTTTAGGATCATGGAAACATACTATATGGTGAAGACCTTCATAGGTCAGGCTCTTAGAAAGACAAAGAACGACCATGGTAAACTCCTCAGAACTATTCATATCCTAGACGGTAAATTTGAACTCTATTGTAGTTTAGAAAATGGTATTAAGTTTCATGTCACTAAGGCTAAAAACAATGTGGACTAGAAAGAGAAGGGCATAGGTGGCTCGAGCCCTCCAAGTTTGCTCAATTTCCCCATCGTGGTGGGCGACGAACAAGAAGAGGAACGTCAGGAATTTCATGGGTGCATGCTAATGCCCAGATGTGGCCATTGAATAAAGAAAGAACTGGGGTTCGAATATAGGGACTCCCTATTCTCGGGTGTCCATTTAGGTTGAAGGTTACATTCGGTTCTGTCTAGCTAGCTTTGTCCACATGTAGGAATGTTTTTTTATTGGATCTATTTAGTTTTCTCTTTTGGTACACATAATATAGGCCATGTCATAGTAATAATAGGAATGTAGTTGGAACTCTAGATGATATTATTTGGAAAAACCCCCTGTTTAGATATTTGTAATATATTTGTGATATAATATATTTTTTCTCCTTTTTAGTTTAAAAAAACAACAATAATTATTATCAATTAATGCAATTTTGTTTTTTTTTAATTTATAGATACATTTTTATTAAAAATATTCATTAATATTTTATTTTAAAATTAATAAATGAAAATTAAATGGAAAACAATTTATTTGATTTAAGAAAGTTGATGTAACATTACAACATTATCTTTTTGTGTTTCACAATTATTTGTGAGATTAATTTCAATGTTTCACTTTATTATTAGTCCCTTCCTTTAGGCCATGAATTATAGTAAATAATTTTTGGTTCCTACATTAGTTCAACATGCATACCAAGAGATTTTTTACCTTTCTATCCTAAGTTATGGAGTTAAGGAAAATTATATTTTCNAAAAAAACTTAGACACTTAATATCCTCCAATACAAAACTTTTACCTCTTATTTGGCCTCATATGGAGGCAAGGGATAATTTATCCTAAAATATTTCATTTGAAACTTAACAAAAGATGATTGCATTACAATGTATTAAGGTGTACATAGTTTGAGGTGAAGTAATTCTAACTATGGATTTAGTATCAATTCTTTAACATTTTTGTTATTATTGCATATGCTAATATTTCCTTTGAACCATCCTATCATACACACCATATTCTAAGATTCTTTATGCATGATATTGATGGTCGCCAATCACCAAATGTTAGCATTGGGCAGGCCACCTTCTCTTCTTCATGCAAGAAACTAGTCTATAATTATGTTTCTCCTATTCAAGAGGATTACTTAGCTCTCTATAATCACTCTTAATATATGATGTCATCAAAGTGAGCACAAGGATCAACCGGTCTATTTCTTTGCATACGGTGAAGCCTCCATAATTGCTCTCAGACTTGTTGGTACAACGCCTTGTTCATTAATCTACACAACAAGAAAAACATGTCATGTTTCCACTGCCATTATTTATTGGAATGAATATACATTTTATGTGTTGAAGAAATAATAGAAGTGAATTTACTTACCTACTAAGCCATATTCTAGTGCAGCCTGTTACTAGCACCCGCGTTATATATCATATCACCCATAAAGGCACCTCAATGAGTGTTGTAGGGTGTTGGGAAATCTCCCAGTTTATCATTCATATCCAGGAATATTTGAAAAAAAATGTGGAACCATTCAGTTACATGATTAGTTGAACCATTGTTGCATAAATGTTTTCATTGATGTGAAAGTGGTCATGGACATGGTCAATTATAACACATAAAGTATGGCACAAAGTGTGTTGCATAGACAGAGGAAGTCATGAAAGGATGAAAATAGAAGTGCGTAGAAGGATCAAGGTACGAAAGGATCAATAGCACTAAGAAGGGTAAATGGAACATAATAAAATATGTAGGGTGCTTTGAACCAGTGCGACGAATGGTGTAGTAGAGTGTGTCGAGGTGAAAATAGTGCAATGAAATGGAATGCGATAAATTATGTGGCAGATTGTGCAGAATAAATTATGTATGGATGCTTGATATGATGTGATGAATGACATAGTAGAGTGTGATGGAATGAAGTCTGTGTAACTAGAGATGGAGTGGAATGCAATGATAGGAATGGAGTGATTGGGTGAGTACACTACAGGGTAAATTTGATAAGATGAAGACTTGTGACTTGAGCTTTGGGATCTTATTATATTTTTGCAACATATACTCTATATACCAAAATGTGAGTTGTTGCATCATTCATGAGGAGATGCTCTGGTAATACTAAGTTTCGTTGTTGGAGATGAGTTGGAGCTCATTTGTAGGAATATTTGGTCCATTCAATTTATTCAAAGAATGTCCAACTATAACTGGATCTTGATCTGGTTAAGATTTGCCCATTATATAATTGTCACACGTCCACATGCTAAATTTAGACATAAGTGTAACTGACATGACTTTGATCTTGTCAAAATATGTCCAAACGTAATTTCCATGCATCTACATACTTTATTTAGATAGAAGTGTAACTGAGAGGGATTTGATCTAGTCAAAATATATCCACAATGTAACTATTATGCATCCACATACAATAAGGGGAATTCAGGAAAAAACATTATAAATAAGGATGCACTCTATTCGATTGATGCAATGATAAAGTGAGGGAAAAAGGTCCCATAACTGTTCAAAAGAACTGAACTTGATATACATCTATTGTACTTAATTGCATAGAAAAGTCATGAAAGGTCTAGTTCAGCAAGAATTTTTTTAACTGAAATTAGGGTGGTAAGGAGGTGTTAGGGTGAGTTGAAGCACACTGAGGATTGTTTTCCTCACTATTTTTGCTAGGTTGGTTCCTAAGAGGATCGATGTCCTCATTATCTGAGACACTTGGTTCTTCATAGGATTGGTGTCCTCATTATTTACAACAGGTTGGTTCCTGAGAGGATTGGTGTCCTTATTATTTGCGACAGGTGGGTGCCTATCAAGAAGAAATTTATAAATTGTAATTTGGTGCTTACAAAGAACATAAATAAAGATTTTTTGTGGTTTTTTCCCACATTGGGTATCCATGTAAAAATGTTGGTGTACTATGTTCTTTTTCTTGTTTTGATTTATGCATGTATTGATGATTAAGTAAGCACTTATAAATAACTTCAATCATTGAAAAGAAATAAATTAGTAAAAATTGATACAATATTGTTTCACCCTCCCCCTCAGTATTACTTTGAGTTTCAACAATTGGTATCAGAGTGTGGGTACCTTCAATAACAAACTAAGGATTGGAAGGAAGATCACACAGAAAGTATGTCAAGTCAAGATTATTGTTATTCTTCAATGGGACCTCCTATGTTCAATGGAATGAATTTTTCATTTTGGAAAATCATAATGAAGACCTACATGATGTCTCTTGGTATTGAAATCTGACAGATTTTGGTAGATGGTTCTAAAATCCCAACTACTCTTCCAACTGATGAAGTTGTGTTGACAGGCGAAATTGACCATCCGTCGATTGGGAGAATGAGTCTGGTCCAGTGTTGTTTAAGTAACCCAAGTTGTTTGGTGTAACTCATTCTGACGAATTTAATGGCTCTGTTAGCCAATCTAAAATCCTAAAAAAGAAAATGAAAAGAAATGAATAACTAACTAATGCTAACAACTATATACATACATACATACAGACATACATACATACATACATACATACATACATACATACATACATACATACATACATACATACATACATACATATATATATACATACTTACTCGGATATAACTGTTTTAAATGTGTTTAAAAAGAACAAGAAAACATAAAAATCCCATTTATGAACAACATTTACAGGTTGTGAGTTTTATTGGAAACTCACAAAATCAATGTGAAAATAATTAATTTTGAGAAGTAGATAAAGAAACCACATTCAAATATTTTTTCTTATCTATATTAATATAGCAAATCATGAATTAACTAGACTATGAAACACAGATTCTCAGATAGTCAAAAGTTGATCTAAACTTTCTGGTTTCACTATGCATAATTGACAGAAATTAGAAACATAAAGGAGCTAACCTGATGTTAATTTGTGAAATGTATCCGAGATTCTATGTGAATAGGAAGCATCCAGCTACTGCTCCTACAAGATAAATATGCAATAGACTTATAGTGAAAATGTTCTGAATAATTTCATAACCTGTCTTGGTAACTAAAATTTAATAACAGAATAGATAATACAAATAGACCCTGTGATCTTATGATCACAAGTGATTACAGTAAGATAAATCTGAGTGTAACACCTTTTACTTCATTATTCAACTAAAAATCAAAGAGAAATCATGTCATTCAAATTAAAGAGATGCTCACAGTGTCAATATCTAGAGCAACAAATTATGGACGATATTTATAACATAAGTATCCCAAATATAATAGATCATTGAGTCTATAGCTACAATACCTATTAATATACTAGGATTAACAAAACATCAATGAAAAAATCATTCACAAAAGGCTAAAGCCAAAAATGCTTATGCGTTGTTTCATTTAGTCTTGGAATCATTCGTCCATCTTCTTCTCTAGGCCAAGATGCCTGTCAATTACAAAATGCATGGTTTTTAAAGTGTCTTTGGGAAATATGATCTCCCTATCTCTGAGGATAAGATCAGATCCCATAAGATCAAAACATTACAAATATGGGGGTGTACAACCACCCATGATCAAATTGTATCTTCAAAAATTCATGAAAGTTTTCCATATTTTCAAAATATACAAAAGGAGATAACTAATCAACTAGATCGAGCATGTTCCATCCCATAACATCAACATCAGATATACCATGTCCTGAAAAAACGAAATGAGAACAAGTTAAATATTTTATTAACAAATAATTACTAAATTCTATATGAAAATGACTTGGCTATAGAATCTCTCGATTTTGTAGCCAGTCTTATATTGGTAAAATAAATCCAAGTTGAACCAATTTGATTTAAAAAAAATAACATGACTGTAATAAGAATCGTCTTACCATTTAACTCATAACTAAAAAGGATCAAGACATCTCAGAATTTATTATGGCCTTCACATTGTCTGCATTCTTTATCACAATGTTGTCTATCTTTTTAAGACGCTTGGCTTGTCTCTGTTCATTTTCCTTGAGGTCACAGTTTTCTTTTATGAGAAATTCATTGTGGTTTATGAGAGCCTTAATCCTTTCTTGTAGAATGGGAATGTCCTTAAAGTATTGTTAAATCCAATGCAAGCAGACTTCGCAATGCACAAAAGGAGTAACCTGTCAATGTAGAGTATAGTTGGATGTAAGAACATCAAATCTACATGTTTCCAGCCCTTGACCAATATTTATACCAGTAAACCCCCTGCTACCCTCAAGACATGGTGGAAGATTGTTAACATAGTCAAAAGGTTGATTAGGATCCGACTTATGACAGTCGGGATCTTCTTCTACGAGAAAATTCTCAATTTCGGGATCTGAATCCTCACGGATATCGATTGGTTGATCGAGCTCACATGAGGCATATATCGATTACACAAAATTCTAGAAATGAGTCGACCAGACCTCTTATTTAGAAACCCTACCATTGCATGCTTTTGTTTGCAATACTTTTCAATACAGGGTTTTGTATTAGCGTTAGGGTCAACAAATAAGTCATGCACAACGATATCATTTAACTCATGATTGACCTTCTCTTGTTCAGGTGAAGAGTGACCAGTTGTTACCTCGTCATGAGGGCTTGTCTTCAAAAGATCTAGTTTGTCACTTGAGAAATTGAAACTTTTCTCTATGATAGGCTTATCCAACACAGGGGTCTCTGTAAGAAGGGTTGTAATAAAACCATTTCAAGCTAAGAACCCATTATAATAATCACCCAAGGTTTTCAAATGATAAACCAACAGTATTTTGATTAAACCATGGTGAAAGAGGCTAGAGTCGAGACTTTGCTTCTTGTATCTTTTCGACATTTTTTACAGACTTCTTAGAACATAAAATGACACATTTAAATGGAAGCCTATAAAATTCATAATAAATTGCACATGGTAAAGAAAAACCAAGCCATAATGGCCCTCGCAGGTAATAAATTGTTTAAGAAATGATAATAGACCATGCCACCTAACCTTAAGCAAGAAAATAGGAATACCTTTCTCACAACAATCAATCTTTGTGGAGGTCATGAAAAGACTCCAAGGCACTTTGTCAATCTTTGAGTTCTTAAACCACTTCTGATTGGAGAGAGGAAGCCCCATTGCTTCACTAAAAAATCTTCAGTTACCTCCAACTGAATATCACCAACCTTCGCTCTATATCCATCAAATGTTTGGGTGAATTCTTTGGCCATGCGAAGATTATACCCTTTGAACTTCTTAATGAAAATATCCCAACCCTAGCCTTTCAAATCTTCGACCACATCATCATGGGACAACAACGCTTGAGATCCATTCAGCTCTATTTAGAATATAGGAGCCATTAAGGGTATGACCAGACTGTAACAAGGGTGACTCACACTACTGTGGATTTAGATGTCAGAAGTAACATGGACAAGTTTAAGGGGATACTATGGAAACAAAACAAGTAGAACACATGCACGATCACAGCATACACATGAAGGTCTCAGTTATGGATTTTAAACACTCCAGGTAATGAAAGCCCCGAGTACATAACACTATACAAACCCTTAACTCGTAATGAGAAGCCTGTCAATTCATTCTGCTAGCCAAAATGAAGGACAGGATATGGTTCTGGTGCGTTTAATTCCCATGTCATGTAATGGATATAGCCTATTTGCAAAGGGTTGGAATGGATATGTTTTTACAATCTAAATGCAAATTGATATTTGGCATTATAGTTGATTAACAAAGGATTCAAATAAATAAGCTTATAGTCCAAATGCAAATCAACATGGGCATTATATCGATATTCGATAAACTCAAAAGGAAAATTATTCAAGTAAGAAATATGAAGTAATCACCATGAACCTTTAAAAACTAGGCTTTGAATAGGGATATAATACAAAATTAAATTTCCATGCATGATTCATGCTTTCAGTCATGAATCAAGCATGAAAATACAAGATAAAAATAAAACAAGAATAATCAAATGTCTTTTTATAATCCAATAATCACCCCCAAATAGTAATATTTACATAATGAGGTGAAGGTAGCTATAGGAAGTGTCATTAGTCGTTCAAACTAGCAAAAATATGTAGGGCTGCCAATAGTGGCGACTCACTGGGAGAAGCAGTTATCTATGCATCACCAACAAGTTCATGTTAGGATTGATTAAAGATTAAAGAATAGTTGAAAGGAAATCAAGCATCCCAATCAAATTTTGAAAACATCACAGAGTCCAACTTCGGATGTGTCTATGTTCAAATGAAATCTGGTGAAATTTTTTAATTATGAGAGAATCGATATGCAAGTCAATGGCTATGATACTATTGACAA
>JASDQU010884571.1:38463-57238 GCA_032191745.1 Picea mariana
ATAAACAGTCAAATACATCTGTAAAAGCATGGATTTATACTGAAATAACAGTAAACATATACATACAACATATGAGGGAAATACCCATAACTATAAATGAAATTATAAATCATACACAGATAAATCCATTAAAATAAACATGGAAATAATAATGCAGCATGTAAATTTATCACACAATTGACACTTATCTTAGTAAGAATATCATCAACTGCATGTAGACCTTCCACGAACCTCCCAGTATTAGATCACACTATTCATCACTCTCAACAGTGACTCATCCCCGAGCTGGGACTAAACTCCACCTAGGTAAAGGGTTCCTAACCAGGCTAATGGCTCATGGAAAACAGGAAAGACTCCTTCACAGGTACCTACTCAAACTAACAACCTATAGTCTCTCATTCCCCACATGCCTATCCCACCCCAGGAAGTGTGCCCCTTATCTACTCAATAGTCCCTCGACTACCCCACTTCCCTTCCAGGGCTTCAGCAACAGGCTGGACAGGAAGTCTAAGAGTCCTGTAGCTACAGTTTGGCACCTTCAGGAAATCAATTCCCAATAATTCTCTCACCCAGAGAGAAATTGATCACGGGCCTGACAACCTGCCTCTTCAATATCCCACGGGCTTGACAACCCACTTCTTCAGTATCCCATGGGCTTGACACCCTGCTTCTTCAGTCCATCTCCCCAGCTAACCAGCTACACAAACAAGTATGGCTATGGATACAGGTTTAGGTACAGTGACAGGAAGTATGAAGGATAGCTTACTTCATGAGTGAAAGATCATGGTATGGCTGAATGGATGATTCCACGATGGAAGGAATGATGGTCAGAATTATGGAAAATATGATAAAAAGAACCAAGTCCCGAAAATATGTATGCATGTCCCCAACTTGACACTTGTCATGTTGGGAGCTACTTTGGCCCACTTGTCCCCAAATTTGGAACTTAGGATAAAACAATTATCCATACTTTATACTTTAAGAAATATTAATATAATATTCCTTTTTGGCTTAAGCTCCCTATATTATCTCTTTTCCTCAACGTTTTCCCACCCTTTCCCAGACTAGTGTATTTTAGTCCCCCATACTCTTTTATTATGGTCGGTTTGCGTACAGAGATGTATTTTATATTAATTATGAGACATATACAAAAATAGGCGCACTGGCCTTTAACATCTAGGCTCTCCGGCCTAATCAAAACATAAGCATCCTAGCTTATAATAACTGGCTCACCAACCTTTAAAACACAAAATATATACAAAGGCTCCCTGGATTCAATATTGCGTGCACTTAAGTTGTTGCGCGCGGTATCTTGGAATGTGCCCATTTCATCATTTTACTGCGCAGTACATGTGCGCACTACACCATGGAAGATGCATGCCAAAATGATATAAAACAACTCACCAACTTAAGTACATTATTACATTTACAATTGGGGTTCGACCTAGTGATATTACACCACAAAAACTCAAAAAAAACAACTATGATACCAATATGATATATAAAATGTTGTGTATATTCCATTGGAATAGTTCATCACAATAAATCTTTCAATATTATAAAATATTTTACTATGCAATTTACTTTTTCTATATCTCAAATACATTATTACTAGCGCAGTGTTCAAATTTATGGGAATAACTCAAATCCAAAAATGAAATATCAAGGAAATGAACACACCATACACACAAAAGAAAAAACATATGTGACCTAGGAAACCCAATATGGGATAAAATCTAGCTAGTAGGTGAGGTCTATGCTTTGCTTTTTTCCCTTTAGTTATGAAATGTAGGTACACAGAAAGGGGCACTTACTATGGATTTTCCTTTGACACTATGGAATGAATGGCCACTACAGAGTGATATACCTCCTCTTTTATGATATAATATATGGATCCTATATTTTATAATAAACTATGGAATAAGTCCAATACTAAAAGAATGGATCCCCCTCTCTTCCTAATATCCCAATATTTAACATAGCCTAATAGTAGTCTAGGGTTAGGGTTATGGTTTTTGCATGTCTCAACCCTCAAATAATGTTAGGGTTTTGGACCCTGTAGAATAGTCTTGATACTTCACATGTGAATATCCCCACATGTGTGAGTAATGAGGGATTATGTGTGATCCAGGTGGATATTGGTGGCCACCCACCTATTCCAATTGGCTCCTCGTGTCCATTTTTGTTCAACACATTATTCTATACTTCTTTGTAATTGTGTGTTATACACTTTTGTGGATGCTAGAAGCCCCACACATCCTCCAGGTGGATACAGGTGGCCTCTCGCCTAATCCAACTGGCTTATTTTCTATGTTTTCATGTCAGCACATCTTATTGTACTTTCGGGACTGTTTTGGGGCCCTAAACATTGTTTTTTTGGTTATCCATAGTCAAACTATAAACATAGTCAAATTTTAATTTAGGAATGTGTATTTCTCTTAAAGACCTTTCCAATAGGCTATTACGTGCCTAAAATGGAGGTCGTAAGAAAAAGTTACAGCCCTGGGAAGTTGAGGTACCAAATTACACCAACTTACCTATAGGGCCCATGTGACTTTTGGCGTTTCACCTTCTAGGGTTAGGTTTTTGGATGTCTAGGGTTTTGGAATTCATGAGTAATATCAAAAAGGACCATGGAGCCTCATTGTAATCCATTCTTCTCAGAAGGATGTGCGTAGCAGCCACATCTCTTCTCAGAGATAGCTACCACCATTCGAGCAAGTTTCAGTTCTGTAGTTTTAAAGTTTCATCCTATTTCATTATTTAATAGAAGATATTGTTCACTGGATATTTGTGTTATTCTCCATATCTCCGTGTTTATTTTATTCAGTCTGTTAATCAGTTCGTTTCGCTCCTAAATATGGATCAGTGGTATTAGAGTGGTCTACTCTTCATTTATTTTTCTTTGTGCATGTCCCTGATAAGATCTGGGTACAAGAAGTTGGGACTCGAACCAATCGAGCCACTACCAGATCGGCTGTGCCGATCCCAACAAAAACCCATGGGATATGAAAAGAAAGATGATGGAGTAGGAGATCCTATTAAAATGTTGCTTGAGGAATCCTTGGACAAAATGATGGACAACTTCGCGTAGATCCTTGGACGACTTCCCACAGGAGAAGCATCTTCATCAAATGACCATCCAACCCCCTTCAAGGTATAGGTAAATTTTGATATTCCATTATTTGAAGGACTGATAGATGCGGATGTTGTAGATAAATGGTTGAATCTTCTCGAAGGATATTTTTCGGTTCACAATTTTTCCGACAGGGAAAATATCACTTTTTCACTCCTCAAGGTTGTTCCCCATGTTAAAGACTAGTGGGATACTTACTCTTAGAAAAGGGTCATGGAGGAATATACAATGTTTTTGGTGGCCCTGTTGGAAGAAGACCAAAACAGAAAGCAAGGCGATTTTGGGAAAGAAGGCATGCATGAGGAAAGCAACAACTGGAAGGAAGAACAACACACACGCATGCATGGAAGACCTAACGACTGTAGGGTTAGGCTTTTTGTAATGTATTGTAATGGATGAAGATCTAGAAACATATAAATATAGTATCTAGGTATCAAGGAAAGAGGGATATAGATGTTGTAATGAGCGGGTTATTAAAAATACTAGTCGTTATTTGTAACATACCGATATGTAATGTTTTGTTGTATGACCTATTTTTGTAAGATGTTGAGCTAGAGAAGCTATATGAGAGTAGATCTTGAGGGTTAGATCATAGGCTTATGATCCTGGTGCGATCTAGTCTGCCTCATAATATATCTCGGCCTAGCTGAAGGGAATTGTAAAGTGTGTGGCGTTGTAATGATAGAATAACAATAATAAAAGAGCCAAGAGCCAAATATTTGTGGACATAGCCCAAGAGGGGGTGAAACACAGTAATATATGTGTTATGTGATTGAATCCATGTATTTATTTGTTGTCTTAGTAGATATAGATGGGTTAAATGAATGAGTTATTATATTTCTTGCATTAATCGAGAATAATGGTATACTGCGTTAATAATATACAGTAGCACTCCCTATACACATCTATTAGATCCCCCACTTCATCCTAGGTTGTAAACACATGAGTATTGAAGCCACCCATTAAGACTATCTCGGGTGAGACAGTGCAGTGCACCTTGTGCGCTGTGTTTCCTTCTGGTTTACCAGGAGGGCCGATAGTTTTAGAGGCTTTGTTTGAAACCCGAATAGACATGAACCCTGGGTTAATAAACTCAGAAAGGATATAATATAAAGAAAAACCCAACAAATGGTTTCATTGTCATTGGTAGGAAGAAAAGAGGATTGACTGGATGAGATAAGTTAAAGGTCTGTCAGAGGCAGATCAAGAAAATATTAGGGCAGAGAGCAATGAGCCACTAGAAGGGGATATTGAGACCGTGGAATCCCACAAAAGCAGAGATCGAAAGTTGGCTAAGGGAAAAAGAGTTGGATTTTTCATAGAAAGATAACCGAAATCCTAGAATAACACCTCGTAAATATCTTGAGAAATACGTGTTTACTGATTTACACGAAGTCTTTTTCTGTGAATTCCCACATTTATTGCAGGAGTGGATACTAAGGTTGAAGGATAAACATGGAACAAACTGGATCTAATAGTTAGACTGGACCCCACTATAGATTGAGCAGTTACAACACGTGAATAAAAAATTCACTCGCGCAGTGGAATTTTGGCTCGACAATATTGTGGTAGGCTTTATAACAGAGTTTGCAGTAGATACAACAAAGTCGTACAGCGCAACAGAGCAATATTTTCTATGAGGACCTCTAGGAATGTACATTAGATCACTGTATACTTTGATTAAGATACTGGTATACAAAAAATGTGTAATGACAATGGAATCAAACAACTAAATTTCCCTGCATGCATGGGGGATTGGGGGAAGAACTGAAAAAAAGAAGAGAAATAGAAGGAGGAAAGGATAAAGGAAAGAAGGAGGAACCCTTGGACCTGATAATGATGGATGAAGACCAGATCTGGTGGATATTGGAGACATCCGGGAATATGCGTAGCAGAGTACCCTACAAATACAAGGTGAATACCAAGAAGAGAGTCGTAGCCATGAGGGAAGGCTTGGTGACTGACAAAGAAGAGGTAGAGGATCTTCGGGCTATTGAGAAGATTGAGGAAATCTTGCGCACAACATATGAGAGGAAGAAAAGAGGTCCAAGAATGGGAAGAGAAGGCAACAATCCTATCCATATTAATGTCAGTGTGGAACCCATAAACCCATGTGCGAATAATACACCAAAGAGAACACCACCATTTAGACAACCGAAGTTCTGAAGAATCCAGACAACAGAAAGTATGTCCACGCAAGGAGAAACAATTGGAGGATCATGTTCATGCAACACTAGTCAGGTATCTACACCACGAGGAGGTAGTAGTTCAACATTTAGAATGGCAGGACACAATCCCACCATCAGGTTACCAGAATTTAAAGGAGAATTGTCGGAGGACCCGAAAAAACATTTGTTCATCTGTGAGAAGATTTGGGAAGAATAACAGATTACAGATGAAGATACTAAACTGACACAGCTAGCAATTACAGTAAGGGATCACACACTAGATTGGTACATGAGCTTAGTTACGAACAATCCACTAGGGACAACCAAAACAATTGCAGACATCAAAAAACTGTTGATCAATGAGTTCCAGAAGCCGAGTTCAGAAGATCAGTACATGAACAAGATGATCGAAATTAGACAAAAACTAGGAGAATCTGTATGGGAGATTGACTAGAGATTCAAGCAACTAAAGGGGAATTTGAAATATCCCATGAACGATATGTAGCATTGACACTTGTTTGTCAATTCACTACTCCCACACTTAAAATACCCACTGCGGAAACAAAAGTTTCAGACGCAGGCAAAGGCTCTGCAGGCTGCCCTGCAACTGGAAGAAAACCAGTATCAGTAGACAGATCCAACTATTGAAGAACTAAAGGAGGATTTGAAGAACTTAAGGTTCCAACTCAACTAGAATAAGAATAAGGATAAACGGGAAGTCGTTTTGTGCACTACATGCAGGATGAAAGGGAACCACAAGAACGAATGTCCAACATTCACACAATATATGGCAGTCAAAATACCAAACCCATTACCAACAGGAGGATTATGGTGAGAAGTCTGTAAGAAACCAGGCCACGACCCATATCACTTCCTTATGGTGCAGAAATACCAGACAGTCCCAAAGAGTTCGTATTGCAACTTTTGCAAGTCAGTGGGCCACGATGACAAAGATTATAGAACTATGGAGTTGATGAGAGAAAGGAAATCATATGCATATAGAGTGTAGGAAGAAATGATGACTGGGTAAGCCGCACCACAGTTTAATCAAGTTCCATATCCATACAACACTTTGCAACAACAATATAATACTGCGCAACAACCATATAATACCGCACAACCACAACACAACCTCAGTACAATACCACGCAGTACAATCAGGTGCCTCAGTATAATGCACTCAAAGGAGATCGAGCAGGCTACAGAGGTGGAATTTTTGATGAGGTAGAGGACTAGTGGCATGTCATAATTGTCAAAAACCCAGAAATTATGCAAGGGAATGTCCACTTCCACCAGCAACGTGTAGGTATTGTTGCACATTAGACCATGATACAGAAGAATGTATGACACTACTAATAAAGATTCCAGAAAAGAGAACCCAGAACAACCAGAATGTTCAGTGGATCTCATCCGAAGCAAGGGATGAAGGACGAAACATCAACATAGTCACCCGTGGAGGAGCTAAAATGGGAAATGACATAGTTCAACAAGAGCCAGTAAAACACCAATGGGTGAGAAAGAACATCGAACTAAGGAAGCAGTTTGATGCACAGAAGGAGAAGGAGATATTTAAGCAAGCCTGCCAAGAATTTCAGAAGGAGGACATTGCAACAACTTCAACTGTGTAGCAAAGCAAGGAAGCACCAGAATACAAGATGCCTCTGTTATTGGATCATACCAAGGAGATACATTCCACAGGAAAAGTAAGTACAATCAAAGGCTTTTTGAAATCATGTCTAAAAGTATTAAATGATCCATCGTCTATGAAAATTCTCCAAAACATATTAGAAAAATGTAGTATGGAGACAGAAGGAAAACTATAACAAAAGACAGTCAATCTACATACCAGGAGAAGAACAAGTAGGGAGTTTAGACTTAATGAAAACATTGGAGACTTCAACATGGGAGAAATCATACTAGATCTGGGATCTGAGGTCAATGTATTACCAAAGAATACATGGAAATGTATCGGACATGCCACATTAGGATATTCACCAGTTCAACTAAAACTAGCAAACCAACACAGATTCCTACCAATCGATAGATTAAAAGGAGTGACAGTAGACCTGGATGGGGTGCCCAGTAAAGCACATTTTGAAGTAATCTAAATAGTGGATGGCTCAACACCATACCCAGCGTTGTTTGTCTTGGATTGGGTGTTTGAAAACCAGGCCATAATAAATCTAAAGACACGAAAAATGACATTTGAGTTAGGTGAATACAAGGTCATCGTGCCATTAGACCCATCAGAAGGAGAAAGGTTTGTAGAACCTACTTGATTAGACTTAGAGGAAATTAGCCAGTTGTACAGAACAACTGTGCACGATGAGGATTACGTAAACCCAATAGAAAACATAATACTCAGTTGGCAGAGCATTACTTCATGTGCATCAGACTTAGATACTGGTTTAGAGAGCTGGCAATAAAGGCTACATGAGGTTTACATGAGAAGATGCACATGAATAGACTGCGTCATAAGATGGTAAGGTATGGATATAAGGGAACCACCTAGTTTCCATGGAATAAATGATCCGGAAACATTCTTGGCATAGTATGAATATGAAGTTTCAGAGAACCAAGGAATGTTAGCACTTGATATAGCACTCAAGGCCACACTAGCAATATGGTGGGGCGCACACAAAGAGACAATCACATATTGGTACCAATGTAAGCGGTTACTGCACATAAGGTTAAGTGCACAACAAAAAGACAATAAGAAAAAACAGAAGTATGATGGACAAGAGCACCAAAGGAACAATTAGAGACGTGCAAAACACTGTGGAAATTGACACCCCCAGAGGAATGGCCCCATTATTTTGTACACACTCTAGAGGGAATACCAGCGAATTGGTATATAGACCAGGAACTACATAGAGCAACTGCGACCAAAACGGTATTACAACAAAATTTTACAGTCACTTTCTCATTTGAACATGAGAACCCCAACATAGATGCAACTCTTAAAAATATAAGAGGGGTGATATTCATCAAAGAACTAGAACTCAAACTCATAATAGAAGAGCAATAGAGAAATAGACAAACAATCAAGGAACTGTTTTCATGTTACCATGTGCATGAAGATGCACCATAGGAAGACAATCCGCGTGATATTTAGATCGAGGAAGAGGAAGCTGAGAGAGAAGTGGAAGGTCCACCTACATAATCAAAAGTGATTTCCGCACCAATCAAGGTAAAGAAAGTCAACATTGGGACAAATGAGAATCCCAAAATGGTCAGCATCGAATATTACTAGGATGAACAAATTGTAGAAAGCATAACAGTGTTACTGCATGAGTACAACGACCTGTTTCCCACAACATTTATAGAGATGAAGGGTATAGGAGGAGAGCTAGGATAAATGAAAATACCATTCAGAGCCGAAGCGAGACCAATTAGACAACGACCATATAGATTGAACCCGATATACAAGCAGAAAGTCAAAGATGAGATCAATAGAATGATCGAAGACGAAATCATAGAGATAGTGGAAGAATCCAAATGGATAAGCCCAATGGTAGTTCAGGAAAAGAAACAAGGAAGAATATGGATATGCATTGAATTAAGGAAGTTAAACGATGCATGCCTACATGACCCATTCCCTACACCTTTCACAGATGAAGTGTTAGAAAACGTAGGAGGACATGAAGCTTACTCATTCATTGATGATTTCTAAGGATACCACCAGATTAAGATAGCATAGGAAGACATATACAAGACCACCTTTGTGACATAATGTGGATCTTACCAGTACATAGTCATGTCATTTGGACTGAAGAATGCACCAACAATCTTTTCCAAAGTAGTCATTGCTACGTTTAAGGAATTCATCCACCAGTTTCTAGAAGTATACTTGGACGATTGGACAATCTATAGCTTATTGAAAAAACATGTAGAAGTCTTACGACTGATGTTAGAAAGATGCAGACAGTGTCATATATCACTAAACATAAATAAATGCATATTCGAAACACCGTTTGGGATACTATTAGGCGATATAGTATGCAAACAAGGTTTACTAGTAGATCCTCCAAAGATTGCAGTAATTGTTAACTTACCACCACCAAAAATAGTCTGTCATCTAAGAGTGACATTGGGACACACAGGATACTATAGAAAGTTCATCAAAGGATACGTGCAGATTACCACGCCGATGAAAAAACTGTTACGAAAATATACAAAGTTTCAATGGAATGATGAGTGTCAACATGGTCTATATAACCTGAAGGAAAATATGGTCACCGCGCCAATACTAGTATTTCTATACTGGGAGAAGACATTCCATGTACATGTAGATGCATTAGCCATAGCACTTGGATCCATATTGGCGCATCCAGGAGCGAGATATTTAGATCACCCTATAGCCTTTGCGAGTAGAAAGCTATTAGAATCAGAACATAACTACAACACCACAGAGAGAGAAGGCCTAGCTATGGTCTATGCGCTACAAAAATTCAGACATTACTTATTGGGAAAACACTTTAAGATGTTCACAAATCACTCAGCCCTGAAATACCTAGTCAACAAGCCAGTGTTAGGGGGGAGAATATGTCGATGGTTACTATTGTTTCAAGAATTTGACTTCGAAGTCATAGTCAAGCAGGGAAAATTGAGTGCAGGACCAACCCACCTGTCAAGGGTCACAAATGGAGAAGAACCTATGAATTTAGAAGACAACTTCCCAGATGCATAGTTATTTTCAGTCTAGATCACTGATGAATACTTTGCAGATATTATTCAGTACTTAAGCATGGGTACTACGCTACAGGAATATAACACCACACAGAAGAAAAACCTGGTACTCCGAGTTGCAGACTATCAACTGATTGCGGAACACTTATACAAAATGGGTACAGATAACATCTTGCACAGATATGTGTTAGAACACAAAAGATGAAGAGTGTTAGCAGAATCCCATGAGGGAATAGCAAGAGGAAATTACACAGAAAAATCTACCATGCAGAAGGTATTGCACGCAGGACTATGGTGGCCAACCATTCATAGAGACTCGAAGGAGTACTGCAAGAGATCTGATGTCTGTCAAAGGGTAGGTAAACCCAACAAAAGAGATGAGATGACACTACGACCATAGATAAAATTGCAAGCATTTGATAAATGGGAAATATACTTTGTGGGACCAATCAACCCACCAACAAAAAGAATAGGAGAAAGGTACATCATCACCACAAAAGAGTATTTAACAAGATGGGCAAAAACAACACCAGTAAAAAATTGCAGCGCAAAAACAACAACACACTTTTTATTTGAACAAGTAATCACTAGATTTGGATGCCTAAGAGTTTTGATGAGCAACCAAGGAATGAAATTCATTCACAACACTATCAATTCCATGACCAAAGAGTTTGAAGTTCATCATCAGAAGATCACACCATATCACCCATAGGAAAATGGCATAGTAGAGGCATTCAACAAAATCTTGAAGAATGCACTGACAACGATCTATAATGTCAACAGGGATGATAGGGACCTCAAAATACTGGCAGTATTATGGGCCTATAGGACTACGTGCAAAAATTTAACAAGGAACACACCATTTAAACTGGTATATGGCTAGGAAGTAGTAGTGCCATTAGAATTTCTAGTACCTAGTTTGCACGTAGCAACAATTACACACATGAAAAAATGAGGCGTAGTACAAGAGAGAGTAAATTAGTTGATGATCATGGAGGAAGATCAGATATTAGAAGGATTTCACCAACAATTTTAGAAAGAAAGAGACAAGGCTTGGCATGATAGGCACATCAAGAAGAAGACTTTCAAGGAAGGAGATTTAGTATTGATATATGACAACAAATCGTTTCAGCACCCAGGAAAGCTTAGGATGCATTGTTTAGGACCATACAAGGTAAATATTGTCACAGATGGAGGATTTGTATAGTTGAAAGACTTATTAAGAACAAAACTCAGAGGGATGATCAACGGGAGTTGACTGAAGCTGTACAGGGATAGTCGACTACCCACCACGCAGTGAAAAAAAAATACAAAAAACAAAAAAAACATAGAATTTTAAACAACACCAACAAAGGAAAAGTGCGCTGAAATAAGAAAGAGCACGCACACTTAGGAATACAAAATTGGCAAGGATAAGGCTAACGGCTAGGTAAAAAGGGAGATAAGAGGGAAACGTAAAGACGACAAAAGAAGTACAAAAAGATGGAGGTGTATGGAATTGAATGATGGAAAGGATCGATGGGACGCCACATTAATGATGCCAACTAGAGACGGCAAGGGAGAGTAATGGAAAGTACAAAAGAATCGGAGGTGCACTGAACCCATAATTAAGGTAGCATCCTTTTGCCACCTAAATGAGCAAAATAAGGATGCTTACAAGTCCAGTTGGGTTAGCTTTACAAGACAACAGTGAATGCAAGAGTTAGAAACTTCAAGCATAAGAAATAAACAAAGAACTAATGCTAGTAACAATAAAAGAAACTAAACTAGAGTGCACAAGAGAAATAGAACAAAAATTAAACAACATGCATGCCACCAATGGATAAGTTGTATTAGTGGGAAAACACCAAAGAGAAAGGAAACTATGGGTCCCCTCTTCCTCCAAGGGAGGGCTCTTGAACTCCCAATGATTGAGCTCTTCTTACAAGTAGAAAACTAAAAAGAAATGGTGAAGAAATCCAAAGCCCATTCACTCAAGAGGTGATGTGAATGGCTAAATGAAATGGTGCTTGTATGCTCTTGGTGAGAAAAGAGGATTCTCCAAGAGAATATAGGCAGCATAACAATACAAATGAATTCCTTGAAAATATAGTGCACCCATGGCCTCTTTTTATAGCAAAGATTTGAGGCATTATTCAACTAGTCTTTAGTGTGAACAAGGGGCTCTTTAGGGAACCCTTAGATATTTGACCATCCCCCCACTCGGATTAAGCTCAGATTTGGGTGTCAAATCGACTGGGGAGATGAACCAGAAGTGGGTGGAAGGCCGACCAAAATCATAAATGCACCATTATGAGGCATGTGTGGCTTTTTGTGTTCACAGTCGCGCATCGGGTGCATATGCACTTTTCCGGCGTTATTCGACTGTCGCACGTGCGCGCGTTGCCTTTGTATCCTTAGTGCATGCTGTTTTTTTAACCAGTTGTATAGTTTTGTGCCCTTTGGAAATGAATTTTCTAGGCCATGGATGAACTAATGGGTTTTTTGAAGATGCTAGATTACTGTAACCATTTGCAGATGAAATTCTAATGATAACAGATGCCCCCTGATGTGTGAGGTTAGGAGCATACGTATAGTTGAAATACATCAATGTTTCTTCTACTGAGAGTACCTTTGTAAGAAAGAGTGTTGAGGGGGATTTCAAGAGTGACCCATTGGATGGAGAGGGGAGCATGTAGGACCCAAACCTTTTTCAAGGTGTGAAAAAATAAAACTATGTACAAACGAGGCAGACATGCCCCATGCTCATGTCATGTAACTCAAAAATGTGTAATACATTAACTAAAGCTATGTGTTGGTGTAGATGACTACAGTGCCCTCGGGTGTGTGTTGATAATAGAAGAGGAAAATGTTGATGGTGAAAAAACTTTGAAAAGATGTGAGGATACCTGTAAGAAGTGTCTATGATACACAGGCATTGATAGCCGAGCAATTTTCAGAGGTATTCGGCAAATATAAAAAACAACTGCAATAGTCGCAAAGTAAGACCCACCACAACATGATAAGGTCTTGAAGTTGAATGTCGTGGGGGTAAAGGATAGAAGAGATAAATGATGGTTCTCATTGTGCCGTCTGAGACACCTCATTGGAAAGGTAATGAAGGTAAAGATGTGGAAACTATGTTGATGTCGACAGGAAGGGAGACGTGATGACAAGAAGAAAAGGGCTTCATGAAATCCACATGGTAAAATCAGTGACTGAGGAGATACGTAGGTGGAGTCAAGATTTAGTGAGACTCAAGACTGCCCTTGGTTGGGGATATTTGTGAAGGATAAGTGGCAACAACCATGGAACTGAATCTAGCGTCAGGGGGATGACTAGACTAGGGTTAAGTTGTGTCAGAGGCGTGACAAAGTGGACAAACACAAAGATCAGGTGTAAATGGAATGTGTCAATAGGAGGAGAATGTAATGAATTCCCCAACGAAGGGCGACATGGGTTGCCTCTGTCGGAAAAGAAAGGTCGCCAAGGGTGACGAAAAAAATCTATGTAAAGGCCAGAAACAAAGGCTTTTTACAATTACCAAATAAATAAAGAATCAGTTGGGGATGAGCATACAAATACAAAAACGGGTGCCCCAGTGCAATATGGCTTAGCCTGTGAGGGAGCAAGTTGTGTGGAAAAATAAGTGGAGGGTGAGGGTCCCATAGGTGGGTTTCTGTATTAGGTAAAATGAATGGAGGACAATCTGCAGATGGGAAAACTGATGGTGGATGAGATGGAGGGATAATTATACTATGGAGGTGCATTCAAAATGAAAATCGTGACAAGATTATGCAGGAGTCCATCATGGGGAAGTTAGCAAAATGAGGAGAAGGAGCATGCGGCTAATTCTCAAGAATGAAAAGACTATGAGGACTCCCAACCCTAGGAGGTGAAAGCAGCGTGAGTGTCAAAGTGTCAAGGGGGATTATGAATGGGACAACTCATGTGGGGAAGAGTGCTACTGGGTGACAGTACTAAAATGCAATGGAGGTGTGAGTACCACAGAGCTGGATGGGGGGACCTTAGAGACAAATATCGGAGGGTGTGACTAGGAGATGCAATTGATATTCAGAGAGAATGATTACATGCCAGTAGCGATTTTATGCTTGAAAGGGCCGTGCTGATTTATGGTGACCAAGTACATGCACACATGAAAACCAAATACCTAACGTGAACAATATATGAAGATAAAGAACATATAATGGTTATTTGATAATTCATAAGCATGTGTACCTGGGCGTGTTGTGAGAAAAATGCTCCCCAGGGGCCTAGGATGGATGGTGGCCCAGGGACTGTGATTGTATAGGTGTTGGGATCTTGGTCCTGTGGCTTAAGAAGGATCGAAAAACAGACGCTCGAAGCTCTCGAAATGGAGTATGGAAGTTTGGAAAAAGGGAGTATATATAGCTGTACGACCCACATTGCCACCTCATTTGTACTTGCTGCCAGAGTGAATGGATGAGAAATTTGAGGAGAGATTTGGAGATTCCCAAAGATAGAGCCAGTAGATTCAGGTTCAGTGAGTTTCAATTTAGTGTTTGTATCCTCTTACACAATAGCTAGGGGTTCTTTTTTGGGTAGGGCTTGTATGGATGGCTGTACAAGGGGATTTTGTGAGGGTGGGGCCCTCAATGCGCGGGTGATCAAGTGTTTCGGGTGCACAAGTGTGTGGCTATAATTTGGAGAGCCGTGCATAGGGGCACCCAAATGGTGAAAAAAGGCGCGCTTGGGATGCATGCTTGTGCAAAGCACAACAATGCATCTATGCATGGATGTGTTCCTGACAGTTGTGCATGTGTGTGCAACTATGGGGAGGATAGGTGCGCTAGGGTGCATGTCTGTTGATGTGACAGGGGTGCATGGGTGTGCTCCTGTATTTCCAACAGTTGCACATGAGTGCGCGACTGTGGGGTGAGCAGGCGGGCATATATGCACACCTATGGGGGAAAAAGTCATGCCTCTGAGGCAAAGCTGAAGGGTGTAAAAACTAATATTTTTGGAGATTTTGTGTTTTTTTTTGAGTTGTGATGGCTGATCAAATCTTGTATGTGTGGATGCAGGTGACCAGTTGATGATGCTGATTCATTGGAGGGAGAGGGACTGGGCATGCATGAGAGAGGTGGTGAAAGATGAGAAGCCGACTGTATGTGGTGCTTTGGCAGCTTGTGGGCTACTGAAGTTTTTTGAGTGCTCACTTGTGAGGGCACAGGAGTATCTTCTACAGTTCCTGATTTCAATGTGGATTCCGAAGATGCAGTGTTTCATTGTTCGTGGTGAGCACCTGGAATTCTCTGTTGTAGAGGATGTATACTTTTTGACTAGGCTCCCTTTTTGGGGGACTCTGCTACCTGCTGAGTCTGTAGTACACGGGGATGGGTAGTTGGCTATCCTAGCCTAGACCTATTGTTTAGGAGAGGACTACATGTTCATCTCTGTGGTGAGGACTGGGGAAATGGACGCCCTGGTGCATCGATGTGTTGCATCGATGATTGTGAGAGTGTATGGATCTCTCGTGACTCAGTGGATTAATGGGGGTCAGCTGAGGATTATGCAGAGGGCATTGGGGGTTGAGCATTTTGCCTGGGGCTTGATGCTACTCGACAAGATGGTGGGGTAGATTAACAGGTGTCGAGCTACTAACTCAGGGGAGTTTTCCTTTGGGTCCATCTTGGTGGCATGGTTTTTGGAGAGGGTTCCCATGTTGCACCCGAGAGTTTTATTAAAGCCCTGGGTATGCGAGAGCCATGACTGAGGCGATGGGTAATGATTTTGGCTCGCCATGGTTGGGGGAGAGGGTGTCCATTATTTTATGGCTGAGGATGTAGGGGTGTGGCATCAGATGTCAGAGATCATACTCCAATTTCCATACAGTGGGGTGGACTTCCGGGATGATCCAGAGATGGTGCTACCCCCAGGAGAGGTGTTCGACTGAAGAGGTATGTGGATTTTTATATGGTTGTTTGATTTGTAGATAGTATAGCATGTGTTATTTGTATATATGTATGCTAACGTTATAATTTGTTTGTTGTGTGTGTATATGTTGGACCTAGTGGACGTGAGGTTGAGATGGTCAGAGCGCCAACACAGTAGGGGCTAGTGAAACCACCACAGGGAGAGGCACGGGCTAGGGAGAGATAACGGTGGGATGAGGGTGATGCGAGGCCGGTTGGTGATGAGAGAGTAGGAAGGAGGCTTCATTTTGATGACTCTAGTCCAGGCCCTTCTCATGCTCCTCCTACAAGGGCTGGGGGATAGTTCAAGAATATTCTCCGCTGCTTGGAGGCGGTACTACAGGGAGTGCCCGAGGGCATGTGGTCACGTATTTAGGATGAGAGAGTTCTGGAGCAGTGTGTGGGCCTTTTAGTGGTGTGGCAGACCGTGGTCCAAAGATCAGTTGTAGCGGGTGCGGCTATAACTGGGTGACTTCCCCCAGGACCTGAGGGACTCCTAGCTGGTGGGGCACCTCCTCCTGAGAGAGGACCATGTGGTGGAGCTTTAGAGGCACCATGAGTGCCCCTGTATGGTTATTTTGTATAGGCTTGTGAGCCCATTTTGTATATGGTGTTGGGACACTGATTTTGTATTTATAGGGGTGAGGTGGTTCACCTACCTATGAATGTTGTATATGTACTATTTTTTGTAAACATCGATGGCACATTTGACCGATATATATATATATATATATATATATATATATATATAAATTTTGGGATCTTTGTGATGTTCACATGTGTTGATGTTTTTTGTTTATGATGTCTAATTTATATGCTGTGACAGACTTGTAATGAGTTATGTATGTGTAATGGTAACTTGATGGGATAAATGCCAATCTAATACTAGGTTAGCCATATTATCTGTTATTTGATTAAATTGTCTTGGAATATGTGTGAATGTGATTGAATCAAAATGTCAAGATAAAAGTTTAACTTGCAGGTAATTGCGGAAGAGGCATGGATCGCGTACATGGTACACATTGTTGAGTTGGAGGACGATGAGTTGGGAATCTAGTAAGACACTAAGGTAACTAATATGGCCGCTACTCGCCTCGACAAGGAGGCCAATGACGATTGTGTATTTGGTTTGGTTGTTGGTAGCTGAGCCCAAGCATATGCCGCTAGAGTGGAGAAGTTCATGTAAGGGGGTATAGAGGGCTCGAGCGGCCTAAGAAAGATTCTGTGTCCAACGGCTAGCTCCGTTGGCATAACCGATGTGGAAGGTATATGGAGGAGGCATCTATCAATAACAAAAATGATAGATTAGATGTAATATATGGAGGAAAAAAAGAAGACTAAAAGCTCTACAAAAATAAAAGGCCTAGTGTAGCATGGCTATGCTTAGGCATAAAATTTCTTTAAGTACAACCCGTTGATGGGTTCCTTGAGGGGGTGGATGTCAGGAGAGGCCAAGATGTATGCGCCTTTAGTGAGGAAATGTTGGATGATGTAAGGTCCATGCCATAATGACTCGAACTTTCCATGGCCGAAGGTATCGTGGGCTATATCATAAGCACAGAGAAGGTCATATTTGTTGAACGATCTAAGGTTGACATGGTGATCAAAGGTGGCGTTCGACCATTTTTTGGCTGCCTCATTGTTCTGTAATGAAGACCTACAGTCTTCATCTAGCGACTCTAAGTTCAACAAACACTGCTCCATCGGAGAAGTGTTGGGTAATAGCTCAATAGCGGTGCATAATGTGGGGATTTCTCATTCGATGGGGAGAGTGGCCTCGATCCCATGGACAAGATGAAATGGTGTGAAACCAGTGGTTGTTTTAACTATCGTGTGATAAGCCCATAGTGCGGAAAACAACATATGGTGCCAATTGGTCTTATGTTTGGTAACTGTGCACTACAACATGGTTTTGAGGACCTTGTTGACTGCCTCTACCTGTCCATTGGATTGAGGGTAATATGGGGAGGTGAACTCATGGGAGAAGCCTAACCTAGAGGAGAGTTCGACGAAAATCTTATTATCAAAGTGTTTCCCGTGATCAGAGACTAGCTATAGAGGAACTCCAAAGTGGGAGATGATGTGGTTGAAGAAAAAACGCGTGGCAGTGTCAACGGTGTTGCTGAAGGTGGGCATGGCTTCAGCCCATTTGGTGAAATAATCGACTGCCACAACGATGTATTTGTGTCCATTACTAGATGGAGGGTTGCAAGTCATGAAGTCTATGCCCCATTTGAAAAAGGGGCTGACAGTAATGACTGGGTGGAGAAGAGAAGGTGGTGCTCTCTCTTTGTTGGAATATAACTAACATTTGTCACATCGCTTCACAGCATGGATGCAGTCATGAAACCATGTGGGCCAAAAATAGCTTGCTCGAATGATTTTATAGGCGGTGGACATCCTTGAGAGGTGGCCACCACATGCGCCACTATGACATTCATTCAAGACTCTATCGGCTCTGTCAATGGTCAAACATCGATGAAGTATGGTGTCAACCCCTCGTCGATATAAGATATAGCCAATAAGGAAGTAGAGAGGGGCTTGGTGGTGAATACGTCAATGATCATCCCTTGAGAGGTGGTTGCCAAACTTCTGTGTTCGAAGGTAGATGAGGAGATCGCCATACCAAGGATCATTCGAGGGGATGTAAAATTCGAGGAGTACTCCCGTCAATACCGGGGGAGTCGGTATTGATGGGAGTACAGGTAGTATCAGAAGGAAATGTTGTAATGAGTTCGGTAAGTACGAGGGATTTCTTGCTCTTAGGTGTTGAAAATTCGAGGTTGTACTCCTGAAGGATGATGATCCATCGAGAAAATTTTCCATTAATTTTTCGGTGACTAAGA
>JASDQU010884572.1:21255-36879 GCA_032191745.1 Picea mariana
ATCGCAATAAATCCATATCTTAAATAAAATATAAATAATATAACCACACTAAACCTAGAAAGGTTCACAAAATATATTAACTTTACACTGTACATGAGTGTACATGTTGTTTTCAAATCAAGAAACATGCAAACTTATACACTTTAAAAAATTGCAAGAATAAGATACATGTTTGCCATCATTATTATTAAGATATAATAATAATATCATAGAATGAGTTGTATAAGAACTCATACAACGAGGAATGAACCAGGAATAATTGACTTGTAGTTGAGATGGTCAAAAATCCGTAAAATGAATAATTGATTTGTAGTTGAGATGGTGAAAGATTAAAATGAATAATTGACTTGTAGTTGAGATGGTGAAAGATCCTTAAAAGATGTAAAAGGTCCTTAAAAGATGTATAGTTTTGTTTTTTAATAAAATTATTTTATTTTTAAAAATTATTAAAAAATATTTTATAAAGAATATTTATTAATTTTAATTATTTATTATTATATTAAGAGAAACAAGATGTTTTTTACAATTTAATTAAGAACATGTGTTTTTTATTAAAAAGTTATAAGTTCAAATTTAGAGGGGGTAGGGTGTGTATATATTGGTAGATTTTAGCAATCAAATCCTTCTGAAGAGGTCCCTTGTCCCACAAAGAAGAGGGTCTCATAGTATTAAATAGATTGTAATATGCATTCCATATTCATAATATTGATGTGTCAAACATGGTAAATCCTTGAAGACTTGAAGCCATTACAACAATATACTTGTTAATAGTTTAACATGTCACTTGTGGAAATTGAATTAGAGTGGGGAGGATAACAATTATTCCTCCCAACCACTCAAACTAAATCCAACCCCTCTCTCTATATATAAAGCATATCAACATAAATCTTTTTTAATTCCAAATCTTTTAAATATCTAAAAATTTATATCTTAATTATTTTTTAAATCCTTTTCCATATTTATTAAATTTGAAATTAAAACAAATCTACATTAATTAAAAAAATCTAATTCATCAATATTTAACATAAACTTTTTAATTATTTATACTTTAAAAATTATCAATTTCCAAAATAAAAAACATGTCATTTTATGAAAATGCCAACTATACCATATTTCCCATCTCGTGCTCATGTCTATAAAGCATTGCCACATACATTTATACTATTAAAAGTGATTATAAAGCATTGTCACATACATTTATACTATTAAAAGTGATTATTGTGTCTTTATATACATTCTTTCGAGTCCTCTTCCCTTGATATTTTGGCATGGAAACGATTCAAAGTATATTTAAAAGGTTAATTTGATGAATGGTTAATTTTGTATAAGTATTAATCTATTATAACTTTAGGTATTATTTATATTTTGTAAATTTGTTAATATTAGTAATAAGGGATTGTTTACATGAAGTTAAAAATATTCAACTTTTTGAACTAATTCATTGGATTTGTTTATTTTTTCAAAGAAAATTTTATAAAGAAACTTAAGGGATGCTTCCCCATTCATAAATAGTATTTTTAATAAATCCATCAATGTAACATAGTACATTTCATTTAAAAGAATTTGAATCAAATACTTATTAAAGTAAAACTGATCAAATACCCAACAACATTAACAACAATCAATTAAACTAACTCTTAATTAAAATTTAATAATCAAAATCTAATTATTCAACATTAAAAAATTATAAAAAAAAAATATTATAAGTGTTACTATGCTAAATATCCTTCCTCAAATTGAGGATAATAAAATCATATTCCTAATAAGATAATTAACAATGGGCACAATAATTAAGTGATGATAATTTTGTCATTTAGTTATGTACATATGGGTTCTCCATTAACACGTTAGTATCACAAATTGGATTGTTCAATAAAAGTGCAAGTTGGATTATTCAATAATACTTGAGGTGTTTTTTTCCAAAAAGAAAACTGCTCAATTATATTAGTGAAAATATAATTTTTTTACATCTCCTTGACCATACAGATGATCAATGCAAACCTAGTCCATAGACCATGCTCTTTTACATAAACTACAACAGCCCCAAAAGAACCAGAAAGTCACCAAATGAATACCAGCACGCAGTCTACAATAAGAGCTTCGAAACAGGGGAAAAACCCATACAAAACACAAGAAAAGGAATAAAACCAGAAGTTGCACACTCCCAAAGGACCTCAAAGTATTAAACCAACACCGCACACCCCAAAGGACCTCAAAGTGTTAACCTAAACACTGCACGCCCCCAGTGAGGACCTCAAAGCTTTGGTCCAAACCTCTTCTTTCCAAGGAGAAAGAGGAGGCCGGAAAAACCAAGGAGGAGACAAAACTCTAGCCAAAATACCCCTGAAGTCGCCACCACCGCAAAATCCAAAAATTATCACCCCTGCGCACCGTAGGAGTAGCCCTCTACCACCAACCAGGAGAAAAGCGAAGGTGAAAAGAGTCGATGGCCCACCAGATGGTAGGGTAAAGCCCTGCACGGAACCGAATGAGTCGATGGCCCCCCAGATGGAAGGGAAACGCATGGCCCCAAATAGGTATTCGTCGCTGAGTAAAGCATGACAGAGATCGAAAAAAGAGGAAACACCAAACACCATCAGAAGGAAACGCTTGAGCAACGTAGGTTAATGTTCGACCCCGAAATAGGAGATAATCCCCGAAGAGGTGCTCGGCTCTGAATCGTTCCTCATTGCCATCCACAGAACTCCCTCTCTCGCCCTTCACGACGTAGTAACCCATCTGCCGCTTGCCCTCTCGCCCTGTCTGCAAGCCCGCTTGCCCGCTCGCCCTGCCCGCATGCTCACTTGCCCTTCTCCCTAGCATTTTTCAGGGATGCGGCTAGCGAAACCTAGCTGCAGAGCCCCCTAGTTTTTCTCATACTTGAGGTGTTAAGTTTTCTTTAACACTTTTTTAAACTATCCAAGTTTTGTTAAATTATAATGGAAAGTATCATGGGTTTGAATTGTTAATTACATATGATGATATTTTTCTATTGGTTTCATGTTTAAAATATCCAAGTTTGATTAAATCATAATGGAAAGTATCATGGGTTTGAATTGTTAATTAGGGATGATGATATTTTTCTATTGGTTTCATGTTTTTTTCAAGTCATATAATATTTTTATCATATAAAAGAGTGAAACTATCATAACTAAATAAAGAAATTAAGTAGTAGGAGTAGTAAGTGTGGGGTTATTTTCAATCTAGAAAGAAAACATGAAACATCTTATGTTTGGGAATTGACAAAACCTCCAATAATTAGGTTGAGGCTTTGGCCATTTGGTTAGGAGTATCAATAATGAAACATCAAGGTATCATGTTTGACATCTTATGTTTGGGAATTGGCAAAACCTCCAATAATTAGGTTGAGGCTTTGGCCATTTGGTTAGGAGTATTAATAATGAAAAATCAAGGCATCAAAAATATGATAGTGGCTGGAAATATGATCATAGTCATATGTCACTTGGTCTCCAAATCTCTCCCTAAATACCCCCACCTCAATACACCTATATGTCACACCCAAAAATTATTAGAAGGATTTGAGGAAGTTAAATTCTTTCATGTTCTTAGAGGGTTTAATCAACTAGTAGAGATAATGGAAAATACAGCATGTTCTTTATCTCTTGGTTGTATGTGGGAAAATTGTTGGGGGGAGGAGGTAGTTCACAACCTCCCCTAAGTTTATCACCCCCCTTCTTATTAAATGACCATTATAGCATTCCATGATAAGTGGCATCAAATCTACAACATTCATTACAAAGGACAATAAGGGTGGTCCATCATATTGTTTGTTATCTCTCATGTGAGGCATTTTTTATTAGCCCTCGCTAGATAGGATGGTGCAAAGATTGTAGGATCGTTCCATATTTTTTTATGGGCATTTGGAAGCTTCAGTTATGGCTTTGGAGGAGTGGTGTACTTCTTCTCATTAGCTTCTTATTTCTTCCAGTCAAAATGTCTAGTTTCAATTGGAAGGTCAGTTTTGGAAGTGTTTTATGTGAGGACTCCATAGGAAATGTTGTGAAGACTTGGAGGTTTGGTTTTGGGAACAGAGGAAGCTAGGGCCCCACTGCATGTTGCATTCTTACCTAAGGCATTGATCTTAGGTACTCTGCTAGTTATCTTTGAGTCTCCCTATTTGCAAAATTAAAGAATTAATCTTGGTTTGAATGCCTATTTCTTTATGGAGCTTTTTTGGAAAGGTCCCTAGTCATTTTCTCTTCTGGGCATTTAGAGATGGCTTCGGACTACTCTCTCTCTCTCAAGTTGGTCTTGTAAGATATTTTTAATCCTAAATAGTTTCTTTTAAGAGATATTAGATAAGTTTAGTTGTCTTTCTCATTCTAATAGGATAAAAGATTTCCATGTTAATTCTCATTTTAGATGCTTTGAAACAAGTAAATGGAAAATCATCAGGACCATCTTTGTGACTCTATTAAAAAATGTGAGTGCCTATGTGATGATAGTCAAGAAATTCTTACATGGGAAATGGGGAGAATGGAAACACGGAGAAGGGACTAGGAGCACAGTTATGAAGTGGATTGAAAGCTACCAAAAAGCAATTGCTCATGATGAAGGCCCAACTAGAGAATCATAAGAGGAAAATAACCCTTATGGAGATAGGAGAAGAGAGCAATAGGGAGAAGCTAGAAGAGCAATAATATCTAATAAAATAATTGCAAGAGAGAGTCATGCATTTGGAGTTGGAGCAAAATCTTGGGTTTGCATATTTGAGGCATTTTGCCTTGCTAGTGATTTATGTAGGTTCCTTTGGATAAGAGAAAGCAACAACTATTGAGGAAGACATTGTGGAACAACATTATGAGCATGCCAAGAGAGAAAATCCATTGTTGTTGTCATCAGTTGTAGAAAGAAAGAAGACTATCCATTTGGGGCATGGTAACAAAAATGTTTAGTTTTATGATGCACTACAAGTTTATAATTTTACTTGGTCAGATTGCAAGGCTTTATACAAGCTAGATAGTTCATAATAGTTTTAGAATTCCAAAAATAAGACAAATAATAAGCAATTACCAACATCTTTTGAATGTGCTGAAAGTTTTTTCATAGATCCAACTCTTTTTGTTTGTATTAAAAGGTTTGACAATACAGCCAAAATCCCCTGTTTTATTTAATACAATTAGCAATTGTTTCTATTATTTATATATATATATATATATATATATATATAAAATGATAAAATTAATAATAAGATTAATTTGAAATTAATGTTAAATATGAAACTATTCCATATTCAATGTTGTAAACAGATACAGATGATAAACATACTACACATACTTACCCATCCATTATGATAAACACATGTTAAAAAAAATGATAATTGAAAACAATGGTGTTTCTATTAAACTAGACTTGAACTTAAATCGATTGTAAATCTAGATAATTGTATGGAATAATAGTAAAGTCAACCATAAGGTTTATTATCGCTCCATTTGATTGCCTAAACCTACAATCAAGTTAAAGATGGCATGAAATTTCCACCTTCGTCATCTCTTGAAATGGGAAAAAAAAATTATATATTTTTAACCTTAATCATATTGGTGGGATCCTTTACATTAAATAACAAAACCAAGTGTAATAATGTTCGCATAGTTTGAATTTTTTACTCGATCTCATTACTTTTCTTGGATCATTTGATAGATGGAATTCTTTCCCAAGATAGTCAGCAAAAGATGTTTTCTTTGTGTTGATCAACTTCTCAAAAAGGCTAAAACTAGAAAATATCATAACATGCAAAGGATTAATTTCCCCAAGGAATTCTTAGGAGGGGAACTCCCCTTTTCATTTCACTTCCTCACATCGAATTGACCCCCTTGATCATTCCCAAAAAGTATCAACAATTTCATAGTGGAGGAGAAGGATATTGACCATTTTCAACTTCCTCTATGAGCTCTTTACTTTTTGAAAAAGAAGTTCTTTTTCAAGAAAAACTTAATTTTTCATATTCTTTCTTTATGGAATCTTATACCTCTATTAAAAAATGATGTTTCTCGATTCCTTTTCACTTTGGTGATTTTTTTTGACTCATCATTTAATTTGAGCTTTAAACATACTCTAAAGCATAATTAATATTTAAAAAATAATACTTATTCATAATATATTATTTTTATACAAATCTTAATTATTGTCTTTATTAAGATATCCTCACTTGAGTTGTGAAATCCATTTCTACATTCAATTTGCTAGAGGCTTTGTTGAGTTTATTGCTAATTTCTACATCACATACATAAAATTTCACAACAGTATTTTCAATAGAAGCCAAATATTCAAAAAAAAATTAAAAAACATATTTGGAATCCTTAACTAAATAGAGTTTAAGTGATAAACTATAAGGAGGGATAAAAGAAAGTGTTACATAAAATTTCACAAGAGTATTTTCAATAAAAATCAAATATTCAAAAAAAACTTAAAAACATATTTGGAATCCTTAGCCAAATGGAGCTAAAGTGAGACACTATAAAGAGGGATAAAAGAAAGTGTTATATATTTTCATGCATAAACTTGTGTAACTTATAAGCCATGGACCAAAGTGAAGAATGTTATGTATGTCCTTAATAAAATAAAACTATACAATGAAGAGAGTTAGTGTGCACAGATGAATGGAGGCATCCATGTGAAGACGTTTCTAAAGTTGAGAAACCCATTGAAGAATATTCAAGAAGTGAGGACAAAATTTATTAAAATTACATATCAAATAAAACTATACAATGAAGAGAGTTAGTGTGCACAGATGAATGGAGGCATCCATGTGAAGACGTTTCTAAAGTTGAGAAACCCATTGAAGAATATTCAAGAAGTGAGGACAAAATTTATTAAAATTACATATCAAACCATGAGCCTTGAGGGGAATAATATAGTCAATATCTACTTAACAAAAGGAATCCTTTGGAGAAACTAAACACTTTTCTTCTTTGAATAGGCTAATAGGCAAATAAGAGGAAGTCATTCATAAGGCTTGATTGAAAGAATTATCACTTATGAGAAGAGAGAATGGAAATACTACGCCATATGGCCAGTATGCCATTATGGTCAGGGAGAAACCTAGCCATGAAAAATAGAGGCATCTCCAAGCTCACCACACCATTTTTTAAGACTATCTTGCTAAAAGTATATTTTAATATTATTGGTTATAGAGGAATATTCAAAAGAATACATGGTTAGATTATGTTAGTGACATATTAATTTGGAATACATGGTTAGATTATGTTAGTGACATATTAATTTGGCTTGGAGGAGGACCAAGTGGGAGACATGTGTTACCAACCAATCGACTAATATGAGGTGAATCATAATTCAATTTAATATTGATGTTCATACTTAAATAAATTAGGTGAATCATAATTCAATTTAATATTAATGTTCATACCTAAGTAAATTAGGTGAATAATAATTCAATTTAATATTAATGTTCATAAGTAAGTAAATTAGATGAATGGGTAGGAAAGTTAATTAGGAAATGCTTAAAAGTAATCTTAAAAAATGTGTACACAAAATTTATCTCAAGACAAATGAGAGAATATAGTATAACGATACACGATTAAATTTGGGTGAATTTTATAAATAAAGATCAACAAAGTAATATATTATGAATAATATTTAAATTTTTCTTTAGCTTAGAGCGTTGTGAGGAGTGTTAACCTTTATACCTAGGTGAAAAATTCTTACAAGTGGCATGTTTATCTCTAAATGAGGATATTTTTATCACATCCTTGAGCCCTACATTGACAAAGCGTCAAGCTTCTACAAAATCTAGTTTTCTCTAGGTACCATCCTTGGAATTAGGGGAAGTGTCACGTGAGTTTCCTCGATATGTGTAAACCCTTATTACAAAGGAATAGGTTTTTACTTTCGAAGACAAAGAATTTAGAGTTAAACTACATGCAAAAGGGAAACCTTAGGACATCAAAGGTTATCAAGCTAAAATTCTAAAATAAGTCTTGTCCTCATCCCTCACATTCAAAAGCTCTTCAATCTAGCAATCAAGCATGGTTTCCCTAAATCTTGGACTCAATGGATAATTGTTCCTATTTTTAAAAGCACAAATAAAAACAACCCCTCTAATTGTATGACCATTATAATAAGCCCTCTTCTAGCGAAGTTATATGGAATTATCTTGGAAAAGAATATCAACATATAGTTAGAAAGTTGAGAAAAAATGGCTAAGGGCCAAACCAATTTTAGAAGTTTCCATTCCACTGTGGACCACCTAGTTATGCTTAGGATCATTGCAGAGGAATGTCGTAATAATAAAATCAATCTCCTATGTTGCTTTGTTAACTTTAGAAAAACATTTGACATGGTGCTTAGAATCTTCCTTTGAAATAGGTTAGAAGAGTTAAAGGTTCCATTTGATTTGAGAGTTTTTGAGATAAGGTTGTATGAGAAGGTTATCACTAAGGTCGGGAACATTAAGGTTTGGTTAAAAGAAATTGATTGTAATATAGAAGTTAAGCAAGGATGTTTGAAAGAATCAAGTTGCACTAGCACTACATTAGCTGGAATAATCTTCATCCTTCTTTATGCCAGTGATATTTTTCTTATGGTGAGGTGTCCCTCTAATTTCGACAAGAAACTAAGTGTTCTCAAGGATTTATATTGTAACATCGGTATTGTCACTACTCCACATGACGCCTATTCATATCTTTTGATCATTCACTTCTGAGGGCATGCGGCACTGTGTCGGTTCTTACTTGGTTTCTTGGAACACTAAGAATAATTCATATGGACTATGCCTCTTCACCTAGAGAATACCCATACTCCATTCTAGGCTACCAATGAGTCACACTCCTACTCTAGTGCAACTCTTGTATACTTAGAAAATTGTTAACATGTTTTAACACTTAGTCTTATACAAGCATACATTCCATGAACATGAGAATCCAAGAGAAAAACTGTGAAACAAACGAAGAAAAACACAGAAATAGTGTGAGCGGAACAAACCATGCCTAACACCTGGCTAAGTCTTTGTTATTGTGAAATAGTTACAATATGAGCACTATCATCTCGGTTTACAAATTCTGCAAAGTAACATGACTCGCCTCACCTCACCAATAAACTCATAAATAGATTTGTCACACCAAGACTTGTATGTTGAAACTGACTCTGCAACCTCCTACAGTGCACCTTATACATGCCCACAACTACAAACTTGTGTTCCCTTCGTTTCCGAAGACTTTCACCAAGCTACTCAAATTTTGGTTCTACCTCACACATGCCTCCAACAGACCTACATTTCCAGAATTCTCCAAAACCTCCCAAAATATCCAACTCTTGGCTACTTGTATTCCATCTTGGAAACTCTACCTCAATTCATTTCCTTAGACTTGCCTCAAACTTGTTCTCTCCAAATCTCTTGCCAATCTTCTATATATTTCTTTGGGTGTGTGCCCTTTCTCTTGTATGAACTCCAAGGATCACTTGTGTGAAACATCATGTCTCTTGGGTGTGTCATGTCCCTTCAAAAAACCACATGTAATCAACTCATCACACCCCTTCCATGAACCTGGTGCACCCATCCAATACCACACACCCATCAATCACTTGTCTCTTAGACCGATGCACCACATTTTTGGGCATGTGTCCCTTTCCTTTTGCGCTCTCTCATGTCAATTGTCATGACTCCTTATGGGTGTACCTCTAGGGTCGTCCAACCCATCTATCATACCCATGTTGTTGAGGGCAGAAAGGTCCACTCCTTGGGAATGCCCCCAAGTTTCCCTGTCATTTCCCAAACCAAAGATAATTTTAAGGATGGAAAATTATCTCAAACTGTAGAAACCTTGGAGAATCTTACTAGTTCTTAATATTGAAACTATAAATTTTTTGGTGATATTTTTGTAAAAATATTCAAATTTCTAAGGATTTTATATAGTTTCTATAAAATTTGGGTTATTTTTTAAGTAAAAAAAAATATTCTTTAAAATTTGGGTGAATCATTTTTAGAAAAAATGGAAATTGGAAAATCGTTTTTTGGGAAAAAGCATGGAAAAATATACCACGGGAAATATATAGCCCCTAAAATTTTCTATGGCCCAAATGCAACCCAAGTCTCTAGCAATCATTATAAGGAAAGTAAGGTGTTTTCCCCATTGGTGCCACATGTCACCATCGTGTACCCAAGGTGCCCCTACTCACACCCAACCGTCTTTGTACTCCCAATTGATCACTTCTACCTTGTGCTCTTCGTCCATTCTATCATTGAATCTTGTAAATAGAGTGCATACTCAGTGGGTGTCATGAGAGACCTTACATCCTCCCCCACTCCAAGTTGTTTCCATCCCCAGCAACATATGTCGATATCCATGGCATATTTTCCCCAACTCTGTATCTCATCACCACTCAACGATTGTTGTCTCCTCAACTATTGTCATCAAGGAAAACTCCACTAAGGAAGTTACATGAGTCTATGAAGTGACGCTTCTCTTTGACTTGTTGTTGCTTCCATACTTCGATCCATATGCCCATGCTTCCATGAATTGGATCCCCTTGTGACTTCGGCTAATTGGGTAGTTATTCCAATTGTCACACCTCTATCTCTAGAACTCACATCTTCAAATTTAAACATATGTTTTTGTCTGTAAACTCATCACATTTGCAAATATTCATTTTCTCCAATATGTCAAGTCACCCACTGCATTCTAAAAAATATTCACCAAGGCACCTCCTCAAGCTGCCCCATTGGCCTCACTACCTCCCTCTGAGACAATGAGCCATCGTACTGCAGTCTAGTTTGAAGGTGAAGGGGGATGGTTGGTCGATCCATCTCCCTCATCTCCAATATATCTCATTGCCATCGATGGAGTGTCACCATACTTATACATTATGTACATAAGAAACAATACACTCGAACCGATTTTTCCTTCGCACTCCTCCATGAATCATTCTAGCTCAGTGTCATACGGCCTTTCACCATGTCCAAGTTCGCTAAAGGGGGAATAGAAATCTTCCTTGGTTCTATCCTCCAAGTTTTATGTGTCTCCCTCACGTCCTCTTGGTCCACGGATGGTCTCTACTCTTGTTCAACGAACTACTCCGACATGCTCATCTTTGTGACTTCCTCTAATATTTGTTGCCACTCATCAACTTTTAAACAAAAATCATCTAATCCTTCCACTGTCTTAGCCAAATATCCAACTATGTCTTCAACATCAACAAGCCTTTGTTCCACTAACATGAGCTTCCTTTTGTTCTCTTCCTTAGACTATCCAACCATCATTATGCATCGTCCAAGTTCATCCCCACAAGGTTTTCTACTCTAGTTGTCTACATCAACCATATACAAGGAAGACATATGCATGCTTCCTTCCTTCCTTGTTATGGCAGGAATCAAACATGGAGTCTATCCTGGGAAAATTACCAAATTGTTCATGTGAGGAATAGGTGTTTCCTTTTCCTTCCTCATGAACTCATGTCCCAACACAACTTCAAAATCGTCCATAGGAACAATGGTGAAATTTGTCTTTCCACACTAGTGACCAAGATTCAACGAGATGTCCTTGTCCACACCAACGATTCTCTCTACACTTTTGTTAATGGTCTTAAAGGTTTTATGCATCGGTTTAGGCTAAAACCCAAGCCTCTGTACCATGTCTTCCTTCAAGAATTTATGAGTCACCCCATTGTCCATCATGGCTACCACTGACTTCCCATTGAGTTCGGCCTACACATAGAAAAGTTTTGTCTCATCTTTCTCTTGGCTCTTTATGGGTTCACCCTCGATGATAGAATTTAATACCTGCAAGACTCCAAAAGATGGTTTTTCTACCTTCTCTAGATCATTCAACTTCTGTTTCAAGGGATAATTCTTCACATAATTCTCCTTGGAACAAATCCAATATGAAATCGGCTTCATCTCTTTCATTGTGTTTGTTTGCTTGGCATTGTCTTTGTTTCCCTTGGAAGTCTTCGTCTTTCCTTTTTCCTTCCTTTCCCATCCCCTTGTTTTTGCTACTCACCTTGAGTTTCCTCACTGTTCCCAATACTTGTCTTGGGTTCACCCCAAAATTCCAACAGTTTTTCCACTGTCGTGATTACTACTGCAAGAGTCCACGTTCTTTCGTCGCAGCTCAATCTACACCCATGGTTGTAGACCATTCATGAAGTGGAAAATTATGTCTTCTTCCTACTGGTCTTTGATCTCCAACATGAGCCCTATGAACTCTTTTATTTATGATTTGATCTTACCAGCATGCTTGAGAGCCAACAATTGATTCCTCGCGATCCACGCTTGGTTCCCCATACCAAACTATGCATTCAAGGCTTCCTTCATCTCTTCCTAGTTTTTTATCTTCTCAACGATTCTCTCAGCTACTAAGTCTTCCACCTAGTTCCTCCACCATAGCTTAGTACTTCCTGTCAAGAACATCATTGCAGCATTCACCTTGGATTCGTCTGAACTTCCATTCAACTACTCCAAGTACTACTCAATGTCCCAACAAAAGTTTCCAAACAACTTAGCATTGTGAGTTCCATCATATGGCTCAGGTTCTTTTATCTTAATCCTCATCCACATGACAATAGAGCTATGTATTTTAGACAAAACTTGTTTCAACAATGTGATGGTGTCATCTTGTTCCTTCAACTTTTGTGTGACTTCAAAAAGTGCATCCTATGTTTCCTTAATTCTATCCTAAATGTTGTTGTTCAAGGTGTCATTTATCACATCTGGAGTTGTCGGACACTCCTGAATGACTTCATTAAACCCATGCTTCATTTTTACAAATTCAATCTCCATCTAATCAACCTTCTCACCATGTTGGTACAATGCATCCATCATCTACTTGACACTACCCTCCAAGATAACGAGTCAGTCATTAATTTTTCTAGTCTTGGGATCCCTCTCAGTGTTAGTACTTCTACATGTGACCCATCCATCAATTCCCTTCCAAGTATCTTTACTTTACTTGAAAAAGGGTTCCTCTAAGGCACCCAAGAGTTTGTCTCAATACTTCTTCAAACTTCTGGCACGATCAACTCTGTGGTTACTTCTGCAATTGGGTCTTCAATAGTCATTTGTTCATCTGCCTTGTCCAAGTGCTCGGTTCACCCTAAGAACTCTGTGCTTGGCCTACTCAAAGAGTGTGTCTAGTTTTGTTCACAAGTCACGGCTTCATCCGCAACTGGGCCTTTCAGTTATGTCACAAACCACCAAGTATGTGCTTGGATGCCTTTGCGATGGGTCAGTCCATCAAACCCTCACCAAGTTCGTGCCCAAACTATTTCACCAACAAGTACAACCCCCCCACCATTGTTCAAGCTATAGTAGTGGAGAAGATCCAAATATGCTATGATACCACTTGTCATGACCCCACATGATGCATTTTTAGATATTGTGATCGTTCACCTCCTAAGGGCATGCAACACCATGATGATTCTTACTTGGTTTCTTGGCACACCAAGAATACTTCGTTTGGACTATGCCTCTTCAACTAGAGCATACGCATACTTCGTTCTAGGCTATTGATGAGTCACACTCCTACTCTAGTGCAACTCGTGTATACTTAAACAATTGTTAACACAATTTAACACTTAGTCTTATACAACCATACATTCCATGAACATGAAAATCCAAGAGAACAACTACGGAACAAATGAAGACAAACAAAAAAATAGTGTGGGTGGCACAAACCGTGCCTAACACCTAGATAAGTCTTTGTTATTGCAAAACAGTTACAATATGAGCACTACCGACTCAATTTACAAATTTGGCAAAATCACACGACTCACCTCACCTAACCAAGACACTCATAAACATATTTTTCACACCAAGACTTATTTGTCGCAACCATCTCTGCAACCTCCTATGGTGCACCTGAGACATTCCCACAACCACAAAGTTTTTATCCCTTCGTTTCAGTAAACATTCACCAAGCTAACATAAATTTGGGTTCTGCCTCACACATTCCTTTGATAGACATATGTCTCCAAACTTCCCCAAAACCTCCCAAAGCGTCCAACTCTTGGCTACTTTTCTTCCATCTTGGAAACTATGCATCAATTCAGTGCCTCAAACTTACCTTAGACTTGTTCACTCCAAATATCTTGTCAATATTCTATATCTTCCTTTGGTTGTGTGCCCTTTCTCTTATAGGAACTCCAAGGGTCACTTGTGTGAAATGTCATGTCTATTGGGTGTGTCACATCCCTTTGCGAGAACCCACACTCAACCGACTCATTGTGCCCCTTCCATGGACCTAGTGTGCCCATCCAAGCTCACATGCCCATCAACCGTTTGTCTCTTGGATCGGCGTGCTCCATCCTTGGGCACACACCCCTTTCCTTGTGTGCTCTCTTGTGTCAATTTTCATGACTCCTTGTGGGTGTGTCAATAGGGTCATCTAACCTCTCTGGCGCACCCATGTTTCCAAGGGAAGATAGGTCCAATCCTTGGGAATGCCCCCAAGTTCCCCTGCCCTTTCCCAAACGCAACCCAAGTCTCCATCAATCATTCTAAGGCAAGTAAGGTGTGTGTCCCCTTGGTGCCACACGTCACCATCGTGTGCCTAAGGTGCCCCTTCTCACACCCAAATGTATTCATTCGCCCAATAGATTGCTTCTTCCTTGTGTTATACATCCATTTCATAATTGAATCTTCCCAAGGAGAACGCGCACTCAGTGGATGTCGTGGGATACCTTACATGTATGAAAATAAACACTAGTGAAACAAAGGTTGTGATTATCAAATCCAAAAATATCACCTACACTAATTTTGTGAATGTCAATAACAACTTAGAGGAAGTTACTTCATACAAATATCTTGGAGTCAACCTTCGTCACAAGCTTAACTAGAAATATAGCATTGAGAAAAGGATTAATGGAGGGTGGAAATCCTACTTTTTTCTTGAAAATAATTGTAAATCAATGGACTTACAGCTATGGGAAAAAAATAAACTCTCCTCTTTGAGACTCTTTTCATTCCTATTACCTTATATAGATGTGAAATTTGGGGTTGTGGTATCTCTAGAGAATCATAGAGAAAGATCAAGCAAATATAAAAGCATTTTATAATTTATAATCTTAAAATTAAAAGAAATACGCCCTATCATATCCTCCTCATAGAAGTGGGTCTTTCCCCCATTAAGAGTATGGCTATGGCTAGGTACCTAATGTACAAGAACAAGATAACTAACATGAAATAAAAGAGTCTTCCTAAGATTGCTTCAAACTCTAGTGAAAGTTGCATATGCCTTAAACAAAGTTACCAACTTAATGAGAACTCTCTAGAGTTCTCGAGAGTTCTCATTTTTTTAGAGGTCGCATTTTTACCCATGTTTCAAAAAGTGGTACTACCAATAACACCCTTTTTTTGGAGGTGGTTAAAATTGCGACTTGTTTAAAATCGCAGCCTTGACATTGGAGATAGAATCCTAAAATTGATCCTCAAATTGAAAATTGATTTTACCAGTGGCACCGCTTTTTTTTTTAGTTAAAACTATGGCCTAATTGAAACTATGGCCTTGACTACTGGCACCACCACAAACAAAACACTGAAAATAGACTCCTGAATCTAAAAGTGTTATTACTTGATAATTTGTTTATTATTTATTTTTATTTTTAATAATTTACATTAAGAAAATAATTAAATTGGGAAAAACACACACCTAA
>JASDQU010884573.1:0-25956 GCA_032191745.1 Picea mariana
ATCCATGAGATTCTCAACCTCTCCTTGAGATTATGAAACTAAATGTGAGGTGGATTCACACACTAAATTAATTTCCTTTTTATGAATATTAATAAATAATTCATGTGCATATAGTATTTCGACCTTCATATGATATATTATTCCTCCTCATTGACTAGGGATAGTGAAAAATGTTCTTTCATGGTGTCAAGGTGTATGTGACACTTAGCAAGGCACATATGACACTTTTACGACACTTATGACACTTAGGGTGAGATACTTAAGTGTGGCATTTTGATGGGTAACATTCAGTCTTCTATTTCCTTCTTCAGTCCCTAGGTGTCGTCTTGTTTTTTTATGGGTCTGTCTTTTTTATTACTCTTATATTCGAATCTATGTTTCTCCATATGCTCTCATCCTGTGCACATTGCGCTTTTCCTTCCCTGATCTTCTTCTCCATCCCCTCGGTATCTCTGCCACATCTTGTAGATGTGGCAGTCCACCCTTCATAATATGAAGGGGTGATTTTTGGTACATTCCCTGTTAGTTATTAAATTGGCCATTATTTTTCTGTATGGGCCAACTACCATAGCCATTACTACTCAACCACCTCTATGACCTTCCCTTTAATGATCACGTGGTCTCCTCCATCATTCTGGTGTGTTGGTGGGTGAATTCATCATGTTTGTAATTATATATTATCTTATAGTGCAAGCTTCCTATTTTCTTCATGGATGCATCTTATCTCCATTTCACTCAACCATCCCATCAGTCCTCTACCTCATCAATTTCCTTTGGTGTATCATGGCTAGTACTTATCAAGGTTGTTCCCTCTCAGTCAACATTTTGGTGTTTATATTAAATAAAAACACAATTACATGCCTCATATTATTAACATATGAAGTTTTTGCATAATCATAGTATTGGGAGAAAACATGGTGTTACATTCCCTTCCCTCTTAAAAAAACATGGTCCTCGATGTTTAAACACCATGCTTTTACAATTATACAATAAAAAAAAATGGGTATGCCAATCTCATGGTATCTTCCATCTCCCGTGTAGCTTCATTGGCTCCAAATTGATTCCATTGCACCTTGACCTACATGATGGCTTTGTTCTGGAGCATTGTTTATTTCCTGTCCAGGATGCGTTAGGGAACTAGTTGGAATTCTCCCTCTGGTTCCACCTATATTATAGTGGAATCAGTAACATGATTAGGGTCATGCACATATTTTTTTAACAAAGACACATGGAATACATTATGTGCTCTAACAGTAGGTGGTAAATCAAGTATGTATGCTACTGGTCCTATTATATCTAGGATTTGAAATGGTCCACAATATCGGGGAGACAACTTAGCACACATCCCCATTTTCAGGGAAATTCTCTTGGGTTTCACCCGGAGATACACATGGTCTCATATTTTTAACTCTCTGTGGGTTCTCTTGCTATCAACATAGCTCTTCTATATATCCTAGGAAAATTTTCAGATTCTTCCTTATATGAACCATGGGCTGCTCCATTTCCTTTAGTAATTCAGGTCCAAGTGTAACTTTGTCCAATGGATTATGCCAAGTAGTCGGAACTATGCACTTCCCACCATACAGAGCCTTGAACATGCTCATTTTCAATGATTCTTTATAACCATTGTTGTACACAAATTCTACCAAAGCTAGATACTCTTCCCACTGCTTGGGTTTATGCATGACATGAATTCATAGCATATCCTCTAGCACTTTGTTCACCCTTTTAGTTTGACCATTAGTTTGAGGATGGTAGGCCATGCTAAAAGCTAATTTTGTCTCTAAACCTACAAATAAGATTTCCTAGAAATTGGAGGTGAACTTAATATCTCTGTCTGAAATTATGGTTTTAGGAAAAATTTGCAACTTGAATATCTCTTTCATGAAAACATTGGCAATGTCTATGGATTTAAAAGTAGAATTTGTGGGGATTAAATGAGTTTCCTTGCTCAAATTACCCACTACAACCATGATTGCATCATGATATTTGACTGTCCTTGGAAAACCTGTGATAAAATCCATGGAAATCACTTCCCATTTCCATTCTAGTATTTGTATGGGTTGCAATAGTCCCACAGGGTGTCGATGTTTGACTTTCACTTGTTGGCACTCTAAACATTTCAATATATAATGGGAAATGTCTTACTTCATCCCATGCCAATAATACAGTTGCCTAACCATTGTTACCATTTTCTAGCAACCAGGATGACCGACATATGGCCTCCTGTGGAACTCATCCATAATCAATTGCCTCAGGTTTGCTTAATTAGGCACATATAGCCTCTTATTGTACATCAACAGATTATCAACCCTCAGTTGATATCTTTCGTACCTCTTTTCCTTAGGTTCTTTGTGCAACTTTTCCTTCACTAGATTGAACAAATCTTCTTCTAACAAGAGGGTCTTAATCCTTTGTTGAATGTTGGAATCTCCTACACTTGTCGTTGCTAAGTGTATTTTCTAAACACTTCGGTTGAGCACGCTAACTACTTTGTTCTATTTTCCCTTTATATACTTGATTTCGAAGTAAAACTCACTGATCAATGCCATCCACCTAGCTTGTCTAACATTCAACCTTGGCTGGTTGAACAAATAATTCAGACCACAATGGTTAGTCATGAAGGTAAACCTCCTCCAGAGCATGTAATGTCTCCACATATTCAATGCATGTACAATTGCGGCAAGTTCTAAGTCATGGGTAGCATACTTCTTCTCATATTCATTCAAATTATGTGATTCATAACAAACCATTTATCCTTCTTGCATGATAACTCCACTAATTCCCTCTTTGCAAGAATCTGTGTAAACCGAGAAGTCCTTTTCTGGGTCTGCAATCCTTAAAACAAGGGCATTGGTCTACAAATGTTTCAATTATCAAAAATTATATTCACAATCTGGTAACCACAGGAATCTCCTTCCCTTCTTTTGAAATGACGTAATAGGATTTTGGATCTTGGAGAATACTTTGATAAATCTCCTGTAATATCCAACCAATACTTTGATTTATCTTTGTAGGGTCTACTGCGACTCCTTCAACTGAGATTACATGGCCTAGATACTGGATTTCCTTTTTAAAGAAATCACACTTGAGGAATTTGGCATATAGTTGGTGCTCTCTTAACACCTGTATCACCATCCTGAGATGTTCTTCATGCTTCTCTTGATTATTGGAATACACCAAAATTCCATCCACAAACACTAAGACAAACTTGTCTAAATATTTGTTGAGCACACTATTCATCAAACACATGAATGTAGTTGGTGCATTTGTAAGTCCAAACGGCACCACTACAAACTCGTAGTGCCCATGACTTTTCCTAAAGGTTGTCTTATGAATGTCTTCATCTTTAATGCTGAATTGATGATATCCCGATCTCAAATCTATTTTTGAGAAAAATGTAGCCCCTTTGAGTTGATCAAACAGATAATCTATTCTAGGAAAAGGGTACTTGTTCTTGATGTTCATCTTGTTCAGCTGTCGATAATCGATGTATAATCGTAAGGTACCATCCTTCTTCTTTACAAATAGGGTTGATGCTCCCCATGGGGAAAAAATCGACCTGATGTAACATTTGCCATAATTTCTTTCAATTGCATCTTTAGTTCCACCAAATTTGATGCACTCATCCTGTAAGGCACTCCCGATGTTGGCACCAATCCTGGCATGAGATCAATTGAAAATTCAAGGTATATTTTCCAAGGTAATCCAGGCACCTCCTTAGGAAACACATCCTTGAACTCCCATAACATTGGATGATCTTCAACCTTCAGCTCACCTCTTTCTGTTGATTTTAGTATTTGTATAGCATATAGAGGACACCCTCTTTTGCTAAACTTATTGAGATGTAATGTTGATATTTGTCTCATAGATACTGGCTTCCAAATGCCTTGCAAAATTCTTGTATTTCCTTCCTCGTCTTCTCATTTTATAAGTTTCTCATAACAGTTCATTTTTTTCTTATGGGCGGCTAACCAATCCATTCCCAACAACACATCATAAGAGCTAAGGGGTAGAAAATTCATATCCTATTAGGTCCAAAATCTTTCAATCTGAATTGGACAAGCTTAAATGACCTTTTCCACTTTCCTCTTTTCTCCAGTGGTTAACTGAACTAATCAAAGGTAGGTGGCTTAGCCTTCTTGAATTATTTAGTCAGAAAACTCTGAGATTTCTTCCTCTTTCTCCTCTTAGAAATACTAGATTTTGTGCCACTACTGGACTATCCTGCTGAATTAGTCTTCTGACTAGAGGACTCCATGGAAATTCCTCCACTCAATCCACTTCTCTTAGTTCCTTGACACTTTCTTTTAGAGCAACTCTTTCTCGCATCGCTATGATACATTCCATGCTTTTGGGCATCTGAAGGGGTTTTCAACCTCTCTGATTGTTGTAGTTCTGCATTGTTAGGACCTTGTTGCAATGTTTTTGAATTTCACATAGACTCTGCAATAGAAATGTGTTCAACTCTGCCTGTTCAGCATGGGCTCTCAGAAGCCTCTCGTTATCTTCCTTTAGACTCCTCATAGTGGCCGTCAAATTTGGATGGGTTTCCATATCCCTCCGACCATTAGATTCTTCATCTCTAAGGTGTGAGAGGTCATCCATATTGTGTTGTACCATTCACTTCTATGATATTTTTCAATTCATCCTACATGTTGAAACAACAATCACCATTATCATTTCATGTCAGTTTTCAGAGTCATGCATTCCAGATAGCATAAATCCTTTTTAAGAAACCTTAAGCGGTCTTACTGACCCATTCAAGCCTAGGGTTTGAACTGTGCTCTAAAAATACTCTGTAACATGCCCAACCCCTAAGTTTCCTTTTAAGAGATGGCGTGTTAAAATTTTCACTTTCCTCAACTAATATCAAATATTTTCTTCCCCAGTGCCATCGTCTTCTGCTCACTAAGAGCTTTCCAATGGTGGAATTTTTTTTATCAAAACTAAGCTCTAGATTGAAAGTTATGGCCTTTCCAAGGTTCTTTGGTCTTTGACCTCTATACCACTGACATGTGGCATCCATGTGACACCTCGATACACTTTCCATATAACACGATGAGTACTTTGCACCTACATGGTGCCTGTAATTCTACCACAAGGAGGTTCCGCTCCACGTAGGACCATCATTGTTATCGCTTGGAATATTTTCCAATACTCTCATCACCCACCTATGAAATCTATGGTATCGAAGGATAATCCCTTTCAATGTCATCCATTTAGATCTAGAACGACTTGATCATTTTAACTACTCTGAAATCAAGGTATCGAGGTATATACTCCTCTCCTTGATGGACGGTCGTAGATGTAAGTCACAATCTCCTGAGAGATGGTTGAGATTGATTCATGGCCTAAGATTCTACCACCTGGTTGACCCCACTCGACTCTTCCACTGATGGTTAAGTGACAGCTGATGCTCTAAACTCACTTTGGTTGCCTCGCTAGCGTGCCACATCAGCCATGATGTTATGACTACATTCTTTTGACATAGACGAGACTCACGACAAATCGATGGCTATCGTGCAGTATCTATATTCACTGACCTATGGTCGAGATCTTCCCTCTATCTAATTCACACTCCTAATCCATCAGAGGACTACTCTAAATCCTTCAAAGTCATACTTTGATAATGGTCAACGATGGGCCAACTCGACTCACACTCAACCGAGTCACCTATTCAACTATTAACACACGTCTTCACATTAACACTCCTTTTTAGCTCTCACCCATTTCGAATTACTAGTGGGACCCGTAATGATAAACGACTAGGGAATCATCCCTCCTGCTTCCAGATCCATGACTCACATGGGCATGGATTCAGAGTCCTTCTTTCAAAGTTATTCTCGCAACACATGAGATTTCCTTCTGAAGGCCACACTCTGATGGGTTTGTTTCAGAGTTTCTTAATTGGAGTCCTTCCCATGACGTCTGAGGGATCTCTCTAATGCAGCAACTCTGATCGCCCACCGATCAATGGTCATGATCTCTTAAGATCAACAATTTTGGTTCTTCGCTGAACAACATAGGGTTTACCGAATCATAACTGTCCTCTCTAATGAATTAGCCATTTTTTCAAGTCCTGCAAGACTTCGATTTCTGAATTTTGAGGACTCAAGATGATGTTGTGGCCATTAGAAATTTTCAAACTTAAGGCTAAGGCCTTGCATGATTTGCAGGCTCTCCACACAGGGAACATATAGAGTATTCGAGCAAGTAGCAGTTCATATTTATTCATTTTAACGATTTAACCAAGAATTAATATACATCACAACATAACTCATCTTACAAATTTCAAAATCATAGGTTAAGTACATAAACAGTCTCTTAGATTCAAACATTCATCCATACTAACATTCATTGTTTTATTCATAATAATTCACATAAATCATTCACAGTTAGTTTTAGTATAAACAAACACTTATCTAATAAGGAAATAATACAATCCAATTGACTAAGAGAGGACACATTTCCTCCCAACCTTAGGTCTTTTTGTAGAGTCACTTCCTACAACACACCACCCTCGTGCCAAGCCATGATACCACCAAGGAAATTGAATCGACATGGCTCCAAGTCTGCGATGATCCAAGAAGGTTATTCTCCTTCTTCCTCTAACACAACAGAAGTTGCCACCCCCACTGAGATTTCGGTCTCTACATCTTTATCGACTGATTTATCAATTGGATTTCCTCTACACAAGGGAGTCCCTTCACTCCTTAAAAGTTCCTCGGTGCCCTCCTCTTACCATTTTCGGTTTATGTCCAATAAGCACCAAGATGCAGCCCACTATTGCTCCAGTTCAGGAATCCAGGTCATCTTTGTTCAAGGTGATCATCAACAAATTGGACAAGCTTCATATTTTTTTCCAGAAAGCTATCCCTTTCTTTCTCAATCAACATGTCCAAACTGTTGCAATCTTTTTCTCATCTTTGAACCATTTTCTTTCTTCTCGGTATTCTATTTCCTTCTTCAATCCCTGGGCGTCGTTATGGTTTTTTTTTTTTGGTCTCTCTGGTTTTTCTTACACTTCTCTGCACATATATGTTTTTCCATATGCTCTCATCCTGCACACATTGCATTTTTCCTTCCCTAGTCTTCTTCTCCATACCCTAGGGATCTCTGTGGTTTCCTACAAATGTAATCAAGAGTTTGTCATTCATAATATGAAGGGGTTGTTTTTGGTACATTCCCTGTCAATTATTCAATTGGCCATTCTTTGTCTGTATGGGCCAACTTCCACAATCATTACTACTCAACCACCTCTATGGCCTTCCCTTTAATGATCACGTGGTCTCCTCCATCAGTCTAGTGTGTTGGTGGGTGAATTCATCATGGTTGTAACTATAGATTAGCTTGTTGTGAAAGCTTCCTATTTTCTTCACGAATGTATCTCATCTCCATTTAACTCAACCATCCCACCAGTCCTCTACCTCATCAATTTCCTTTGGTGTATCATGCCTAGTAATTATCAAATTTTTTCCTTCTTAGTCATTAGTTTGGTGTTTGTATTAAATCAAAACACAATTACATGCCTCATATTGTTGACATATGGAGTTTTTGCATAATTACAGTCTTGGGAGAAAACAGGGTGTTACATTCCATACGGATCTTGTCATACATGTTTTCCATACATGTATGTGGGTCACAATGGAGACAACCATGTACATACGAGATTCACAAGAAGGAGAATTATGTACACCTAGAAAAGCATGAAATTTTGGTTCGTACAACAAGTTAGACTTTTCTAGATTTGTTTGCAGATTGTATTTATCTCAAAGGGCCATTATCCCTATTATGGGAGCCCTAATTTTAACATAATAAAATCATTCTCATCACTTGTTTTCCCTGCATGGTTTTTCTAGGAGTTTATACCTGAAAATAATGGTGTTTATGTGTGCTTGATTTTGGTTTCCTTTTTTATGCTTCTGCTGCATGTTGATTTGAATACTCAGATGTGATTTTAGTAGATAAAGAGATTTTATTTTGGGATAATTGTTGGGTATTTGGTTGAAGTAAAAATAAACATTGTATCAGAGCAGGTGCTCTAAGAGGAAACCAAGTACAAGATCAAGGATCCATAGAATATTCATAATCAATAGGTAGAAACTGAAGGATGGATTTTCAGGAAACAATTGTACAGAGGAAAAAATATGTTTTTGCAGGTTTACTAAGGCATACACGGGTCACAGAAAACACAATCATGTACATACGTGGGTTGTTTTGATCATAGTAGCGTACACATGGGTTGCAGTGGTAACAATCACATACATATGCAATTGGCAGTGGGATGAATCACACACATACACGGGTTGAAGTGGTGAGAGTCACATATAAGTCGTACAGGCCAATATAGGAGAAGTTTTCAAAAACATGTTATTTCCAAGGAAATTTATCAAGTCTTAGGGATGGCAACAACATTGTTGAGAGTTGAAGACAAATTGGATGGAGCATCCAAATTTATATCTTGGAAAGCAAGAGTAACTTTGGCAATGAAGGAATATGACCTTTGGGAGTTATTGGATAAAGTAGTTACTTCATTGACAGATCCGACAACTTTGGAGGTTCACAACAAGAAGGAGATCAAAGCAGAGAGGGTCCTCCTAGATTCCTTGAAGGATCATCTAACCCCTCACCTAGACAAGAAAATGATGAGCAAAGAGATGTTTGATACCTTGGTAAGTTTATTCCAGAGAAAGAACATATAGGAAGATGGTCTTAAGGAATAAACTCGATTCAGTGTAGATGCCTATATTAGATAATGTTACCAACTATATCATGAGGATCACACATGTGTGTGATCAGCTTGCAACCATAGGGGAGAAAATGGAGGATGCATAGCTCATGAATGTGGCATTGAATGGTCTTCCCAAGTCATGGGAACCATTCATCAAAGGAGTTTGTTCTCAAAAAAATATCCCAGATTGGAAGAGAATTTGGGATGATTGCATCCAAAAAGAGACTCCCGAGGAGTCTAAGAGCATCAAACATGAAGCTAGTGAAAATAACTTGGTTCTTGTCAGTAAGACAAAGAAAGGAAAAAGAAAAATTTATAGAAAGAAGGGTAATAGCGATGGAGGATCATCACATCTAGGAAAGAAGATGGACTTGAGTAAAATCAAGTGCTTCTCATGTCATAAGAATGGACATTATGCATCTCAGTGTCCAGAGAAGAAGAAGAAGGGTCATAGAAATACCCATACAACAACATCAACAGAGACACAATTTGATGAGTTTGCAACAAAGTTTGAGAAGGATTACTCATTAGTTTCTTTCCTTTCTACCAACACAACAACAAGGAGTGATTTGTTCTTGGACAATGGTGTATCTCGTCATATGACAGAAGAACATGATTTATTCAGTCATTTGACGGAGAGTGATGCAGATATTCATGTACAACTTGGTGATGATGCCATGTATGTAGTGAAGGGAGAGGGAAAAATTACATTCCATCTTGATTCAGTGGGTTCATTGGATACCCATGATGTGCTTTACATACCAGGTTTGGTGAAGAATTTTATTTCATTCTCAGCTATGGAGGACATGGGTTTTTCCATTACTTTTCATAAAAGGAAAGTACTCATACGTCCAAAGAAGGCTAGCCTAAATAACGCAGTGGTCATTGGGGTTAGAGAAGGAATTTTATACAGGTTGTAGGGAAATCATGTTCATTATTTAGTACATGATAGTGATAGCCTATGTGTGTTGTGGCACATGAGGTTGGGATACCTACACTACAAGGCTTTTTCGATTCAGAGGGGGATTGTTACAGGTCTTCCAGAGTTTAGGATTGAGCATTAGGGAGTGTGCAAAGGGTGTGCAATTGGAAATAATTACAAGGATTCTTTTCCTAGCAGTGAGAACATTACATGGATCATCTCATTTAGATGTGAGTGGTTTAATGTCAATAGCATCATTACAGGGATCGTCATACTATGTGATGTTTATTGATGATTTTTCCAGGAAAACCATGATATTCTTTATGAAGATCAAGGATGAGGTCTTAAGTTGGTTCAGAGAGTTCAGGGGTTAAGTAGAGAACCATATAGGTAATAATATAAAGTTCTTGAGGTAAGATAATGGTGGAGATTAAACTTCCAATGAATTCAAGTATTTCTGCAAGGATCCAAAGATAAAAGGGGAGTTGACAGTCTCATACAACCCTCAACAGAATGGGGTTGCAAAGAGAAAGAATTGGTCCATCATCGGTTCTACCAGGGCTATGATACATGACCATGAGTTGCCTATGTTCCTATGGGAAGAGGAATGTAACACAGAAATGTAAGTGCAGAACAAGAGTCCTCACAAGATATTGGGGGATAGGACTCCCGAGGAGGCATTCTCAGGGGTGAAGCCAAATATTGGTCATTTGAGGATCTTTGGTTGTCTAGTTTACATCCATATGCCCTTGGAGAAGAGGATGAAACTGGAGCCTTCAGGACAAAAGGAAATATTTGTGGGGTACAACGAGACATCAAAGGCTTATAGGGTCTTCATTCCAGCACATAGGAAGACAATTTTGAGTAGATATGTTAAGTTCGATGAGAAACTGGAATCTAGGAGTACTCAGGAGTCATCAACAATGATAGAGGATGAGAAGAAGTAGGATCTGAAGGATGAGCAACAATTAGTAGTTAGGACTTGAGGTGGCGAGGAAGAGTTATCCCCTTCTAGTACTATCGGGATACCCAGGTGGTTATTACATACATTAAGGAATTTTGGTGAGGCTCTGATGAGTGTGGTTAGAGAGCACATGCCTCCAAAGAAGTTTTTGAACCATATGGCACTTATGAGTAGCATCATTGATATTGAGCCTGCTAGTTTTGAGGAAGCAAAAAATCAACAAGTATGGTAGGCTACCATGGTAGAGGAGTGCACCTATATCATGAGGAATGATGTTTGGGACATAGTGTTGAGACCAGAGGGGAAGTCAATTGTGAGTTCTAGGTGGATCTACAAGATCACGCATGTTGCAGATGGTAGCATAGATAAGTTCAAGGTGACATTTGTGGTGAGAGGGTTCTCTCAAAAAGAGGGAGTGGACATGTATGCTTCTATTCGATTTGTTATTTCCATCACTTCAGTTATGAGGTGTAGGATACACCGGATGGATGAGAAAACAATGTTCCTCAACGGGATAATTGAGGAGGAAGTATACATAGATAAGCCTCAGGGATTTGAGGTACATGGGAGGGAGTCTCATGTGTGCAAGATTAAGATAGATTTGTATGGACTCAAACAAGCACCCAAGTCATGGTATTCCAAGATCGATGGATACTTGTAGAGTATAGGCTTTACCAAGAGTGAGGTGGATCCTAACTTGTATTTCATACTTGTTGGAGCGGATCCACTCATTTTGGTTTTGTACGTTGATGATTTATTTCTCGGAGGTGCAAAGGAGCTTATTGCAAGGTGCAAAGCAGATTTAGCTAGTGAGATCAAGATGAAGAACATTGGCTTGATGCATTATTTCTTGGGGTTAGAGGTATGGCATGTATCAGGAGAGATCTTCCTTGGACAAGGGAAGTATGAAGTAGATATCTTGAGGAGATTCATGATGGAGTACTATAAACCGATGCCTATGCCTATGGTTACCAATATGAAGAAGACTGACACTTCATATTCAAATTTGGTGGATCCCAGGATATACAAGCAGTTGATACGGTCCTTGATGTATTTGGTCAACACCGGGCCAAATATTTGTTTTGTTGTGAACACCTTGAATTAGTTCATGGTGGAGCCAAGGCAGGTGCACTAGATCGCAATGAAACATGTGCTCAAGTACTTGAGAGGTACATTGGAGTATGGATTGATATATCTTGGAGGATATGGAGTGGATTTGCATGAATATACAGACTTATATTGGGAAGGAAGTGCAATAGACAGAAATAACACCTTAGGGTGTTGCTTCAACTTGAGATCAACAAGATTACTTTGTTCAGCAGCAAGCAAAATTTTGTAGCACTCGGTTTAGAAGAGGCAGAGTATATGGCAGGGAGTGTGGCTAGAAGTGAAGTTGTTGGGATTTCGAGCCTAAGATGATATATTGTGATGATCATGGTTGTATCAAACTCTCAGAGAATCTAGTATTCCATGATAGGTCCAAGCATATTGAGATTAAATATCACTTCATTCGAGATATGATCCAGAAGGGAGCAGTGAAGCTTCATGAGTATATTTACACAAGTGAGTTGGTTGTAGATATTCTGACCAAGCCCTTGGATAAAGGGAAGTTTGTATTCTTCAGAGACAGACTTGGAGTGGTGCATAATACCTTCCTTGCTAAGAGGGAGTATTGATGTTTTTGGTAGCATCAAACAAGTATTTTTGTAGAGGTCTATGTGTCTAGACGTGTGGAAATTTTCCAAAGCCTTCTACTCTTGGATTTACTTTAGTTAAAGAAATTTTTAAAGTAAATTGATTTTATTAATTAATTATGTAATTATTTAATTGCGTTATTTAAGGGAAGTTATAAAATTACTTAGCATGTAATCTTAGCATGCAATATAAATCTCAAGTGAGATTAGAAATAGATTATAATGCACGATTATAAAAGCAAGGCTAGGGTGAAGGAGAAGAGACACTTGAAACACTTGATACTTGAGGGTAGAGGATTTACTTTTAAGAGAGTTGAATCACGAAGGACTCTAATTCAAGATCTTGGATAAGTGGAGAAGAAATTCCATCTAGAGATCGGGTCAAGGAGAAGAGATAATAGAGGATCATGCAGGTGGGTTTCAATCAGAGGAAGCCATAGGAGAGTGGTGTATCATATGGAGCTTTTCGTACAAGTTTTCCATACATGTGCATGGATCATAATGGAGACAGTTGAGTACATATACGGTCCACAAGAAGGTGAATCATGTACACTTTGAAAAGCATGCAGTTCTAGTTCATACAATAGGTCAAAGTTTTTCATGTTTGTTTGGATATTTTATTTCTATCAGTGGGTCATTATCCTTGTTACGGGAGACCTGATCACAAGAATCAATGATCTTCACATAATAAAATCATTCTCAACATTGGTTTTCCTTGATCCAGATTATTTTGAAAATGACATGAAGGAATAGATATAACATCGATATAACAAGGAGATACATAGAAATATTGAAAGGAACACAATAATACAATAAAACTCAGATTCTATTAATGACTATCTGGAATACAAAAGACTATAAAATGCAAAGCACAAAAGCTAGATAGAGTGGTGGTAGCTTATCTCTGAAGAGAGATGTGTTGACTACGGTCATTCGCAAGAACATGATTACAATGAGACTCCAAAGGACTTTTTAACACAACACATAAATGGGAAAACCATAAACATCCTAAACCCTAACCTTGGGAGATGAAACACCAAAAGGTTTGTGGGCCCCAATTGGATTAGTTGATACATCAAACTCCTGAGGGTGTAATGTTTTCATATGATCTCTTTTGGGGGCATTAAATAACTCATCGGAAAGGTCTAGTTGAGGATTACAACTTCCGTCGGGGAATAGGGAATGTGTTTTGCAACCTGTGACCCTCTAAAAGTCCAAAGAAACATATTTTAGGGCCTCAAAATGGACCTAAAAGTTTGGGACCCCAAAATATAAAAAAAACTACCAAAATGGAAAATTGTTCTTTGAGCCAATGAAATAGGTGGGTGGCCACTGATATCAACTTGGATCATTCCTCTCCCCTTAGAAAGCAATGGTATCCATTGTGCCAAGTTCCTCCATCAGATGGGGAAACTTCTGTTGAATCTGACTCCTAGTGAGCCACTTTCACTAATGAAGAAGTTACCTTTCTTTGACGACCCGATAGAGTTGGATATTCTGTTGAAGTGTCCAGGAGAGGCGAAAAATATGGTCAAAGAAATTCCACATTAAATACTAGGTGCAAGCCAAGGAAATGAGGAATAATTAATTCAAAATAATTCTCACCCACAAGCTTGGTGATGGTGTATGGCCTGTATCAGAGTGGGCGTAGCTTCCGATGTGGTCCTGTGAGGGGATATTTCTACAAATACAACCATACCTTATCTCCCACCTGAAACTTGTGTGGTACTTGATGTTGATTGTGGCACTTCTTGTACTTGGAATTGGATTTCTAGAAAATATCATGAACTTTTTGTTGGATGTTCTAGATTTTCTCAAAACATTTGGCTACTCGATGAGCCTTGGTATGAACATGAGATGAATCTTTCTGTGTAGTTGCAATGGGCAGAGCTACGTCAATGGGCACCAATGGATGGAACCCCAAGAACACCTGAAAATGGATGTGGCCAATAGAGCTATAGAGGGATCTGTTGCAGCTATTTTGAACATAAGGAATGATTTCATCCCATGTGCATGGATGTTTGTAATTGTACATCCCCGAGATATGGAAAATAATCATGTTCATTACCTCTATTTGTCTACTAGTCTATGGATGGAAGGAATTCAATTTGGTCAGCTTGGTGTCCATCATCAACCATAGGCTAGACTAAAAATTTCTCAAAAATCTATTATCTCAATCTGAGATAATGGTTCATGGGAGCCCAAAATAAACCCAAACATTTTTAAAGAGGAGATTGACATCTCTTCTTGCAGGGTGTCAAAACTTCCATCTTATAGAATCGATCAACGACCACGAAGACACAATTATTCCCATGCTTGGTTGAAGGAAGACTAGACATGTAATCCATGAAGATGGACTCCTAAGGCCTATATTGAGTAGGAAGAGGGGTGTATAGCCCCTGTTTCTTGATGGAGGGCTTGGAAATGGTGCAGGAAGTGCAGGGTCTGTTGTAGTTGTGGACATCTTGTTGAATCTTCGAACAATAAAAATGATTTTGTAGTATTGCCACTATTTTTTCTACACCAAAATTTCATGTTGCTCGACCGTAATGAGCTTTCCAAATCATCTTTGCATGCTCACTTGAAGGAACATAAAGATGGATTAGATGGCATAACAATCCATCTTGGAGATGAAAGTCTAGAACTATTTTTCCTGCACTCAATGTCTGATAGGAAACAACTAAGTCAAAGTTATTATTGTATAATTTTGGCCACTCAGACATCTCATACCCACAAGAGCTAAGAATTGTGGTTAGTGCCACAACCGAGGGTCGAATGAGGCAATCTGCGACATGGTTGGTGCTTCCCTTCTTGTACTTGATGTTTAAGTGGAATTGTTGCAGGTACATGGACCACTTCTGATAGAGGTCATTTTGTAACTTTCCTTATGTCTACATGAATTGCAGAGGCCTATGATCAGTTTGGATGATCGTTTCCTTCCCCATAATGTAATTCTTCCACTGTCGACATGCTTGCACAATGGAGTACATATATTTGTCATAGTTGGGGTATCCTCAAACAACATCAGATGATGTTTCACTGTGATAGGCTATCAGATGACTATGATGGTTGAGGACTACACTGATAACATAATTTGAAGCATATGTCTCAATCTCAAATGGTTGTTGTAGGTCTAGCAGAATAAGGATTGGTGATGAGTAGAGGCAGAATTTCAAATCCTAGAATGATTTCTATTGAGACACATCACACACAAACTTGGCCTTTTCTCCACCCTTGGTGACCTGGTTTAGGACCCAAGCTGTAGGAGAGAACCCCAACACAAACTAGTGGTAGAATTTGGCAAGGCCAAAGAAGCTACGGAGCTCGGTCATTGGATCTTGGATGGATCCACATGCACACCCTTCTAATACATGATGTATCCCAAATATTGTATTCTCTGCATGTCGAAGGAACACTTCTCCAAATTGGAATATAACTTGTGTTGTTGTAGGGTACCCAAGACCTGATGAATATGATATAGATGTTACTCCCAAGTTTTGTTGAAGATGAGGATGCCATCCAGATATACGACCACAAAGACGTTTTTGAATGGATGTAATATGCATCCATCATCTGCGACTATGTGGTCGAGGTATTATTCAATCCGAAAGGAATGACCAACCACTCAAAGAGACATGCCTTAGACTTGAAGGATTTCTTACATACATTAGTTTTCTTAATCAGAACCTGGTGGTATGCTAACTTCATATCAATCTTACTAAAAATATTGGATCCCTTGAGTTGATCGAGAATATCATCAATGAGGAATTGGGTACCATTTCTTGAATGTGATCTTGTTCAGGGATCTGTAATCAATACAAAGTCCCCATGTCATGTCCTTATTCTACACCAGAACAATTGGGCTCCCACAAGGTGAGGATCTTGGTCTAATGTGGCCCTTTAGAATTAGCTCTTGGATCTGGTGTTTGATTTATTCATTCTCCATAAGAGAACACCTGTACACATGGTCATTAGGAAGAGGACCACTGGGTGTCAAATCAATTGAGTAATTTACCTAACAGTGCACAGACACCCTAGTAGGTGAAGAAAATATGTATTTATGCTCTTCTACTATCTTGTACACCTACTGTTGTTGTGTAGAGAGACATTGTGCAGAGGTTTTGGCAGTTGCAGTGACCTTCCATTCACCTTTTGACCAAACCATAAAGAGGATAAATCTCTCGATCTGAGAGATCACCTTTTTTCACTGCTTCACGAAGATCAAAGAGACCATTGTAGTTGGGACTACCTCTAGTATCTTGTAGAGTTTATATCCCAAAGTAATAATGACACTACGGGGCATAGATTTATAAACAACATTATGCTTCCACATATATGATTGTCCTAACAAAACATCAAAAACTTCAAGGGGGGAAACATCACACAATACCTCATCTTTGAAGGGTTTGATGTCATAGTGCAGGTGACATTGTTGGATAATGTGGATGTCATGTCCTTGGTTGAGCTAGCCGATGGTGTATAGCTGAGGATGCGGTGTCGATGTCTGTTTCAACCTATTGATGACCTCTTCTGTGATTAGGTTCTTCTGGCTACTATTTTCAACAATGAAATGGAGTGGGGTCTCCTTCACCCACATCTGCGAGTGAAAGAGGCGCTCCCCTTCTTTAGGATCCTCTAGATGGACTTTTGTGGTAGCAATGTTGACATTAGGTTCTGTGTCAATGATATGATTTCCTTTTTCTGGTTCTGAATCAGTGTTTGAGTCAGCATCTGACACTGGGGATTTCATCTCATCCAACAATGATTGTTTGGAGAAACATTCATCGTTATTGTTCCAAGGGATTTTGTGGAACTCACACCACTTTCCAATGTCCTTCTTCGACTTCCCATTTCCCTTCTTTGTTGGTGGCTTGGACTAGTTGTCATGGGACTGACCATCCTTGATCTATCCTTTTCCCTGGGATTTACGGCCACCCTTACCATACTTCGAATATTGTGGATTTGCAGACCCAAACTCCCACTTGTTCTGCTACTTAAATTTATGCTCGATTTTGACAACATATCGATAAGCGGCTCCCAATGACGAGATATCCAGAATATCCATTTTGGTTTGGATGTACATGTGTATATCCTGACGGTATTTTAGACCAAAATTCCACTCAGATTCTTTGATACCCATCTTGGTGTGCAAGGTATGGAGGCATTTGTGAACTCTGACACTTTTTGGCCCCTCTCTTGATGTAGTGTTGTCCATCTCATGTATTAGTCGTCACAGTTTGAAATAGGGTAATATTGTTCCTTGAGGGCATCAACAAAAGCCACCCAAGTGGGTCCTGGCCCAAAAATTGCAGACTCATCCTCGACATTTTTCTCACAGTAAGTCTCTCACCAGTCTCTAACATGGGGAAGGGCCTTAAGGATCGGGAAGGTGATTTTTTCACTCTTGGAAAAATTGTGGACAAATAAATAACCCTATAGCATACTTAACCATTTTTCCAAAGTGTCGGCGTCTATCTATCCTTCAAATAAAGGAATATCAAAGTTAAATTTTACCTTGAAGGGAATTGCACCTCTGAAGTGACTGTTGTTTGAAGGTGCCTCCATTTTTGTCGATAGTCGTCGAAGGATCTCGACGAAATTATTCATCATCTCGTTCCTCTATCGGCGAGGGATTCCTTGAGCAACAATTTGATAGGATATCATGCTCTGTCTTCCTCTTTTATTTCTCCATGGGAGGTTTCTTGGGCAGGCGAGAGTAGTTTTCCTCAAGATAAAAAATCTTGATACCCAACCCTCTATACCCTGACCTCGTTGGGGACATGCACTAAGAATGACAAGGAGCAAACTGCTCCGATACCATTGATTCGGATTATTTTGAGAATGACATGAAGAAATAAATATAACAGAGATATAACAAGGAGATACACATAAATATGGAACGGAACATAGTAATATAGTAAAACTCAGTTTCTATTAATGACTTTCTGGAATACAAAATATTGTAAAATGCAAAGCACACAAGCTAGCTAGAATCGTGGTAGCTTATCTCTGAAGAGAGATGTGTCGGCTACGCTCATTCGCAATAAGTTGATTACAATGAGGATCCAAAGGCCTTTTTAACATAAATCATAAATGAAGAAACCCTAAAAATCCAAAACCATAACCTCGAGAGATGAAACGCCAAAAGGTGTGTGGGCCCCAATGGTGGTAGTTGATACGTCAACTTCCCCAGGGCGTAACTTTTGAATACGATCTCCGTTTGGGGTGTTTGATACCTCATTGGAAAGGTATAGAAAGGAATTATAACCTTTTTCAAGGGTCAAGGTATGTTATTTACAACCCTTGGCCCCCTAAAAGTCCAAAAAAATGTCGTTTAAGGCCTCAAAATGGCCCTAGAAGTTTGGGACCCGAAAAAGTGTATAAAAAATGCCAAAATGGAAAATTGTTCTTTGAGACAGTGGAATAGCTGGGTGGCCACTGTTATCCACCTGGATCATTCCCTCAGTGGTTTTTCCATGGGTTTATATCTAAAACTATTGTTGGTTATTTGTGCTTGATTTTGGTTTCCTTGTTTATGCTTTCGATGCATGTTTAGTTAATTACTCAGTTGTGCGTTTAGTAGATAAAGAGATTTTATTTTTATCTAATTGTCGGGTGTTGGGTTGAAGTGGTAAAAATAAAAATTAGAGCCACCTCTATTGGTTAATGATATCTTATCATATCCAAGTCCTACTCTATTCAATCGTAACTAAGGAATAATTGGAACAACAATACCATTTCAACTCTTCCCAATTCCACCACAAGTGTATCCCATCTTAGTCAAAATTTGGAACCCATACTTGTAGTATGTTTCTCAAACTATGGATAAAAATTAACCACAATGGCCAATAAGGCATGAGGAAATACCACATTATCAATATCATCCTTCTTACAATCAACAAGGCTACCATCAATATTTTCAAATGCATCATCATGAGCATGATTCAATGTAACTTAGGAGTAGTCCTAAAGGATTTCTTAATCTCAACATCATCCATATCACACTTATTCACAGTAACTTGCAATCCACTAATTTCTAGTTCAAGACCCTATTTGTAACCCTACAATTCTTGAAAAGTATCATTTTTCTCAACCATATATAGCAGCAAAAGATTGGTCTTTCTTTGAACCCTAGTATTCTCAAACAACCAGACATTATCTCATTGGAACGGAGAAACTTTCTTTTGAATCTCGTAAATAGAGAACTGTAAGAATATAACATTGGTCTCCAAATAGGAATTGGATTTCATTGACCCATCAATTTGCTTCTCGAGTCCAACAGTATCAGTATGAGAGAAGTTTTTAATCTCCTTCTCCAAATCATTAAGTAGATTTGTCTTCTCCCCAAAGTCTTCCATGAGGTTCTGAAAAACACATTCCAAAGTTCTTTCCATGAAAACTATATTCATAACTTATTCATGATACTTCTACAAGATAGATGCATGCAATTCATTTGCAACAAGACTTCACTTACACTGTTGCAACCTCAGGATGGTTTAAACCTTCCCATCAATCTCATGACGAAGTCAAGAAAGTAGTTTATTCAAGTCAGTGATGGTTTCTTCCTAAGAGGAAAGCTTCATCCTTCTCTCCTTTGCAACAAAATCTCTGAATCGAACCCATTTTTCTAGCCAGAGTACAAAGAACTTCAAATATACAAAGTCAATTCACAAGAAATCAACTATCTTCGATGTCCTAATCGAATATCAACTAGGTTGAGAATACTCAATCCAATGTGCAACCAATGCACAACATTCTCATTCTAGCAAAACAATAAGTTATTCAGTGAAATAGATCTATCTTGTATTTATTTTAATAAGTGATACACACAATAGAAACAATAGGTTTCCTCTAAAGCATATAACCGATCAAATATATAATAATAGAATATACTTTAAAAGAAATAAAGCAAGTTTTCTCCATGTTTCTACAACAATTGCATTGTCTTCAAGATATATATTAAGCAATACGCACAATAGAAGTTATAAGCTCCGCCCTCAATGCTCAAACCAAACACATATCACAACAATGTTTTCAGACTAAAAAATGATGCAACCAAGAGAGATAGAACTCCAGTCTGTTCCTTCCAAGGCAAGGAATATATAAGTAATGCATGCCTTCATAAATCGAACTTGAGTTCACCAACTATAATGTGAATAGTTCTTACCAAGTTGAATATCCCCCTTTCGATGCCATATGTCAAAACTCCTTTGAGATATCACCTAAAAAAAATGTACTTTCCACAATTATCAAGCCAACGAAAGGTACCAAGTTGTAATTTGCTATCAGTTGGATCACACCACCAATGGATCCACTGTTGAAAAGGTGGTTGATACGACTAATCTCACATAGATCATTGCTCAACCAATGATCAATGTAGCCTCCAGCCATGATATTTAAGAATCCATAACTACTTTATAGGACGAATCAATTGAGACCTCAGTTGACTCGATCAACTAATTTATCAAGGATTTATTTGAAGCTCAGTCGGTTGTTCAAAATAGTGTGTAAATCGACCAAAATCAATAATCTTGAAGCTCTGGGTTAATGCAAGCAATCTCAATTTTTTTCTTTACATTTGGTTCACCAAGGATAGGTTTGACCATTCAACACTTCAAATAATGCAAACATCTCTGTAGATTTTACCATTAAAATTGTTGGGTGGAGGGGGTCTCATACACCAATTTGGTATATGTCTTGGCGGTGACCTTAAAAATAGATTATTATTATTATTATTATTAATATAAACAACTTTGACAATTACCTTTTTTCAGTGGATGCCAACAATTTTCTTTCCTTCCATCAAAGGGCTCTAGTTACATTTTACCAAGAAAAAAATTATTATTGTTGCAATTAATGTAACCAACACACACCAAAAAAGGGATGGGCCCAAATTGTTACCACATGAACCAGAGTCACGTCGATATTCAAGGAATGACTACGTACAGGAATCGTGGTAGGGCACACATAGTACTACAGTTTTCAAATAATTCTATGCTCAAGTCGACTCATGTTAATTTGTAGGCCTTTCAAATGTCACATAAGTCAACCTCTAGTTAAAGTGTCAATGTTGTGTATGCAAACAAGGTATTCACAAAAGGAACACTAGCTCAACCTCCTTCTCAACATAGAGAGCTTCATCTTTCAATTGTACCCAATTGATATTCCAATCTGGCACATGATCCATCTTTGGAGGTATTGCTCCACACAACAATATCAAATATTTTCCACAAGATAGGGCACAATACTTAGCACATCACAAAGATAGGATCATTGTATTCTCATGAAATCCACTCGCTCTTGTATTGAACTAATTCACATTTTTGGAAAAAAATTTGATCATGAACCAAATAGCTATACAATGTTAGAATAGGGAAATACATCAGAGAAAGTGAGTAACTGAGATACACAATGAACATAGCTCCAAAAATGGATGACGATACATCAATTTATGAGATCCTTTATAGAGAGTTTTAGGTAGATAACCAAAACCCCCACTCTATGGGACCAAACCACATAACCATCCACATAATATGAATCTAAGTGATCAAAGTGGTCAAGGTCAAATCCCATGCATCCAAGGTAGTTGGTTAGTGGATACTCCATCTCAGTTGACTCCCATCGCAATGAATTCCCTCTCATGTGTCTCACAAGGAAAGTTTACAATAAGAACCATAGGTTCCAACATTTCATCCTCACTCTATGTCTTTATTACTTTCCTATGTCCATTCACTCGTATGTGAAAAGCCAAGTGACTCAAGATTAGGTTATGACAAACTATAACTACCATTGCTCAAGTGGAATTGTCATCGGAAGATGAAACACCAAAAGGTTTGTGGGTCCCGATGGGATTAGTTGATACGTCAAACTCCTAAGGGTGTAATGTTTTCATATAATCTCTTTTTGGGGCATTCAATAACTCATCGGAAAGGTCTAGCTGAGGATTACAACTTCCGTCAGGGAATAGGGAATGTGTTTTGCAACCCGTGACCCTCTAAAATTCCAAAGAAACATATTTTAGGGCCTCAAAACAACCCTGAAAGTTTAGGACCCGAAAAAATGTAAAAAAACTACCAAAATGGAATTTTTTTCTTTGAGCCAATGGAATAGGTGGGTGGCCACCGATATCCACTTGGACCATTCCTCCCCCCTTAGAAAGCAATGGTATCCATTGCACCAAGTTCCTCCATCAGATGGGGAAACTTCTGTTGAATCTGACTCCCGGTGAGCCACTTTCCCTGATGAAGAAAATGCCTTGCTTTGATGACTCGATAGAGTTGGATATTCTGTTGAAGTGTCCAGGAGAGGCAAAAAATATGGTCAAAGAAATTCCACATCAAATACCAGGTGCAAGCCAAGGAAATGAGGAATAATTAATTCAAAATAATTCTCACCCACAACCTTGGTGATGGTGTATGGCCTGTATCGGAGTGGGCGTAGCTTCCGATGTGGTCCTATGAGGGGATGTTTCTGCAAATGCAACCATACCTTATCTCACACCTAAAACTTCTGTGGTACCCGATGTTGATTGTGGTGTTGCTTGTACTTGGAATTGGATTTCTAGAAAATATCATGAACTTTTTGTTGGATGTGCTAGATTCGCTCAAAAAAATTGGTTTCTCGATGAGCCTTGGTCTAAACATGAGACGACTCTTCCTTTGTAGTTGCAATGGGCAGATCTATGTCAATGGGGGCCAATGGATGGAACCCCAAGAACACCTGAAAATGGATGTGGCCAATAGAGCTATAGAGGGATCTGTTGTATCTATTTTGAACATAAGGAATTCTTTCATTCCATGTGCATGGATGTTTGTAATTGTACATCCCCAGGATATGGAAAATCATCATGTTCACTACCTCTATTTGTCTACCATTCTATGGATGGAAGGAATTCGATTTGGTCAGCTTGGTGTCCATCATTAACCATAGGATAGACTAAAAATTTATCAAAAATCTATTCTCTCGATCTGAGATAATGGTTCATGGGAGCCCAAAATAAACCCAAACATTTTCAAAGAGGAGATTGGCAGCTCTTCTTGCAGTGTGCCAAAACTTCCATCTTAGAGAATCGATCAACGACCACAAAAACACAATCATTCCCATGCTTGATTGAAGGCAGACTAGACATGTAATCCATGAAGATGGACTCCTAAGGCCTATCTGGAGTAGGCAGAGGTGTGTATAGCCCCTGTTTCTTGATAGAGGGATTGGAAATGGTGCAGGAAGTGCAGGGTCTAATGTAGTTGTGGACATCTTGTTGAATCTTCGACCAATAAAAATGATTTTGTAGTACTGCCACTATTTTTTCTACACCAAAATTTCATGTTGCTCGACCGTAATGAGATTTCCAAATCATCTTTGCATTCTAACTTGAAGGAACACAAAGATGTCTTAGATGGAATAACAATCCATCCTAGAGATGAAAATCTAGAACTGTTTTTCCCGCACTCAATGTCTGATAGGAAACAACTAAGTCAAAGTCATTATTGTATAATTTTTGCCACTAAGATGTCTCATATCCACTAGAGTTAAGAACTGTAGTTAGCACCACAACCGGGGGTCGAATGAGGCAATCTGCGACATGGTTGGTGCTTCCCTTCTTGTACTTAATGTTTAAGTGGAATTGTTGCAGGTACGTGGACCACTTCTGATGGAGGTCATTTTGTAACTTTCCTTATGTCTACATGAATTGCAGAGGCCTATGATCAGTTTGGATGATCATTTCCTTCCCCATAGTGTAATGCTTCCACTGTCGACATGCTTGCACAATGGAGTACATATCTTTTCATAGGTGGGGTATCTTAAAACAACATCAGATAGTGTTTCACTGTGATAGGCTATCAGATGCCTATGATGGGTGAGGACTACACCGATAACATAATTTGAAGCATATATCTCAATCTCAAATGGTTGTTATAGGTCTTGCAGAATAAGGAATGGTGTTGAGTAGAGGCGGAATTTCAAATCCTAGAATGCTTTCTATTGAGACACATCCCACACAAACTTGGCCTTTTCTCCACCCTTGGTGACCTAGTTTAGGGCCCAAGTGATAGGAGAGAACCCCAACACAAACTAGTGGTAGAATTTGGCAAGGCCAAAGAATCTATGGAGCTCGGTCATTGTCTTCAGGGACGAATAGTTGTGTATGAATTGGATGTTCGATGGATCCACATACATACCCTTATCATCCATGGTGTATCCCAAATATTGGATTCTCTACATGTCAAAGGAACACTTCTCCAAATTGGAATATAACTTATGTTGTTGCAGGGTACCCAAGACCTATTGAATATGCTTTAGATGTTCCTCCCAATTTTTGTTGAAGATGAGGATCCCATCCAGATATAAGACCACGGAATTTTTTTAATGGACGTAATATGCATCCATCATCTGCGGCTATGTGGTCTGGGTATTATTCAAGATGAAAGGAATGACCACCCACTCGAAGAGACATGCTTTAGACTTGAAGGATTTCTTACATACATTAGTTTTCTTAATCATAACCTGGTGGTATGCTGACTTTAGATCAATCTTACTAAAAAGATTGGATCCCTTGAGCTGATCGAGAATAGCATCAATATGAGCAATTGGGTACCATTTCTTGACTGTGATATTTTTCAGGGCTATGTAATCAATAAAAATTTCCCATGTCATGTCCTTCTTCTACACTAGAACAATTGGGCTCCCACAAGGTGAGGATCTTGGTCTGATGTGGCCCTTTAGATTTATCTCTTGGATTTGGTGTTTGATTTATTCATTCTCCATAAAAGAACACCTGTACACATGGTCATTAGGAAGAGGATCACTGGGTGTCAAATCAATTGAGTGATTTACCTAACAGTGCATAGACACCCCAGCAGGTGAGGAAAATATGTATTTATGCTCTTCTACTATCTTGTCCACCTATTGTTGTTGTGTAGAGAGACATTGTGAAGAGGTTTTAGGTGTTGCAGTGACCTTCCATTCACCTTTTGACCGAACCATAAAGAGGATAAATCTCCCGGTCTGAGAGACCACCTTTTTTCACTGCTTCACAGAGATCAAAGAAATCGCAGAAGTTGGGACTACCTCTGGCATCCTGTAGAGTTTATATCCCAAAGTAATAATGACACTACAGGGCATAGATTCATAAACAAAATTATGCTTCCACATATATGATTGTCCTAACAAAACATCACAAACTTCAAGGGGGGAAACATCACACAATACCTCAAATTTGAAGGGTATGATGTTGTAATGCAGGTGGCATTGTTGGATGACATGGATGCCATGTCCTTGGTTGAGCTAGCCGATGGTGTATGGATGAGGATGCGGTGTCGATGTCTATTTCAACCTATTGATGACCTCTTCTGTGATTAGGTTCTTCTGGCTACTATTGTCAACAATGAAATAGTGGGGTCCCCTTCACCCACATCTGAGAGTGGAAGAGGCGCTCCCATTCTTTAGGCTCCTCTGACTGGACTTTTGTGGTAGAAATGGTGACATTGGGTTCTGTGTCAATGATATGATTTCCTTTTTTCGGTTCAGAATCAGTATCTAAGTCAGCATCTGACCCTGGGGCTTTCATCTCATCCAACAATGACTGTTTGGAGAAACATTCATTGTTATTGTTCCAAGGGATTTTGTGGAACTCGCACCACTT
>JASDQU010884575.1:5266-20145 GCA_032191745.1 Picea mariana
ATGCACAGGTTCATGATTTATTATGAACAAAAAAGTTTCTATTAAAGAAGTATATTGCATAAGCAAATAAGGAGAAAATGAGGAACACGTTTCTCACCCTAAGAACTATGAATTGTTTAGCAGAGTTGTAAACTTCAGAAGTGAAGATGTGGGAAGAAGTACTACTTGAAAAGGGATAATGAATAAATAATAATATTTAAATGAATGGGATTGGTTAATACATGATAAGTAAAGGCATTGAGGGCTTGGAAAATAAATCAGTTGGACTGAAAGTCCAGGGCTGTGTATAAGGAGTGGCATGAGGAAAGAGTTCCTTGACCCCTTCCTTGTTCGATATTGTATTTGTTTGTTACAAGATATTGATTTAATAATAAAAGTAAATGTTTTGACATCATAGTTATGATGATTGTATGATTGTAGAAACAATTGAGAATTGTTTGTGTTTCACTCATGAAAACATTAAAGATAATGCAATGAAGTGCATAAAGATATGCTAGGACATATATGAAAAATGTTTTATTGATTTGAAGGATATGATACAAGAATTTGTATCTACATGAAAGATATTATATTTGTGGTGTATTTCATGTGTAGAAAGAAATTGGAGATGTTGAGAAAGACAATTTCCAATGATGGGAAACCTCAAGCAAAGGAAGACTATGAGAAGGTTGTCGTTAAAAATTTGTTGAAGGGACTTTAAAAGTCCCCATAGAGAACCATTGAGAGAGGGTGCTAGCATTCAAAGAAAGAATAAAAATTTTCATACCTATGTGTCATAAGGCATGAAGGAATTTGGTAAGAATCCCTTCTGAAAAGATTTCATTATCTGAAATATATGCAAATAATTGTGAGTGGTTGTTGTATGCTATTGCTACCCAAGCAAGGTAACATTCAGTATAGAAGAATCTAAAAAATAGAGAGAGGAAGCCTATGCCAATCAAGGATGAGTTATAATACTTGCAATAAAATGCATGAGTAAAGAGTACCATGGGTACAATGACCAATAGAGGGAGATTGGGAATAAAGGTGCTCACAATTAGCACATTGCATGGAATTTCTTCGAGGAAATGTATGCTTGCATAAAGGAAGACAATGGATTGGATGACCTTCCAATATTTTACTTACATTATGTAGCTGTTAAATAAAATAAAATTTGTGTGGCCATGAGTGTTGGCACCTTGGTTACTAATGAAGGAAGAATGCTTCGTTCAATTCAAGAGAAACTTATAGTTTCATATGTGCTAATTTGGGGTCATGATCAACTTGTAGTAGGAAGTATAGTCCTGTTGCAATAATGAACGAGAATGAATAATCCCTATGGTGAAGAGGTTGGTTAATATCCAACACACCATGGAAACTTTCTTGTCATAAAGTGTGGCAAACTTGAAGTCAATGCAAGGGTGCATTGGTTGTGAATGTGGCCATGAATATTGGCACATTGATTAAAGACATTTGAAATTTGAATTGCATTTCTAAAATTTAGTATGTTGAAAGGATGCATACGTCAATAATGATATTTCTTTTTTCTTTGTATCCTTGAATGGATAAAAATAACTTGGATTGTTAGTATGCATAGTTTTGAAAATATAGTGTGCATGAAAACTAACAATTTGTTTGGCTGAGGAATGTTGAAGTTGTAGGAAGAAAGGGTATTGGATATGGCAGTGTTGTAAGCCATAAGGAAGACCAATTTCCTGCTAAGCCAGACTGCTATGGGAATAAAAATCCCATACTTGTAAATCTGGGTCCTGTCTGGAACAGATCTGAAAAATAAAATGTGGAATTTGGAAATATGTGGGTGACAGATTTGCAAGAAAATTCTGAATTTGAAATTGATGATAATATCTCATAATTTATGTATACCTGTGATACAAGTGAGACAAAAAATATCTATCTAGGGAGAACAGGTGAAGTTTTTCCAAGTGGAAATAATGAAAGAGGCTATTGTTGAGACATGAGAACCCTTTGGTAAGCCATGATTTCCCTAGAACATGTTGTGTTATTATAACGTAAGTCGAAGGGGCGCGTCGGTAGAGCAAGTTTGAGGGATGCCTCGACTATAAGGATCAATGAAGTATATATAAATCAATGAAATCCTTGGAAAGGAAATATGGATCACCTGAGGGACTGCATAGTAGAGAAGGGGATGCCTGAGCCTGGGCTTGGAGGGTGAGTGACCGCAAGGAAGAGGATACTTTGATCATTCTTATAAACTATTGATCAAGATCATGCACATAATGGGTATGTGTAGAAAAAATAGTGAGCCCAGATAACAAGAAATCCATGTGGATGTGAATCCATGGACTGCATAGATAAGTATTGTGCTAGATTATGAAAATTTTCCTCTTGAATTTTACACAACAATAAAATGTTTTTACATGAAATTGTGATTAATATGCTTGTTTTCCAAGATTATTGAAGGCAGGTGACGAAGGCCAAGGGTCTAAAAGGAATTGACCCGGAAAGAGGATCAATATTTCTGAAACAGCTGAATAAAAAAGGCATGACAAGTGTTACTGATAAAGAACACTGAGGACGATGTTCCTTTTAATGGGGAGGGTATTGTAATACCCTTGTTTCCCCAAACTTGTAATTAATAATTAATTATGATCTACATGCTATGGCATGTGAACAATGTAAATTTATTGTTGTTTATATTTCCAATAACTGACTATGGGGGTGAATCCTCAAAGTACTGGCCATGGTATCACTAGAGGAAAGAGTGAGGAAACTGTGGAGAGGGTTAATTATGTCAAAATGACCCAAATTTATCCTTGATGAAATAATAAGCCTCATCCTAATCCCAAGGAGAAATCAGTTAATAAGAAAAGGAATGGTGGTTGAACAATTAACTACCCTTTTAAATGGAAGCATGGAGGGTCTGGATAAGGAGACATAAAGTTGTTAGCTTGAAGTACCACAGAGGGAAGTTTTTCCTACAAGCCTAGACTAACCCAAGTTTCCTTCTAATATAAGGAACATGACAAGTCCATAAATTTCCTGAATAGGAGAAAGGAATGAAAGAATACATGTGAATATAGATGAGAAGGGGACATAATGAGGGGAATGCATGACCCAAATATGCATAATAAAAGAGGAAGTGTGCGTGAGACTCTCTAGTTGAGAAGAAGAATTGGAAGCTTGATAAGTTGTTCTGGTTACTGGATAGAATAAGAGAAAGGATCTCTGATAATTTGTGGAAGACATGACCTGAGAAGAAGTTCACGAGCTTGATGTTGAGGTAGCATCTGATAAACCTTTCAGAGACTGTGAAAAAGAAATAACCTCTAAGAAACTGCAAAGGTTCCCTAGTGATATCATGTCTTAGTACAGGGGTGGCCAAATTGCTAAGAATGAATTCCTTGAAGCCTATGGTTGGGTGGAGAGGCTAACACCTACAGTCAGTTGGTCGGCTATCAACTATAATANTAGTTATCTCTAAGTTACTTGGGTAATGCTATGTTATCTACTTTCAGAGTTATATGCTTGTGTGTGCATTTTATAGTTGAAGGAATGAACATTTGATATTATATAAGTTTCAAATTGTTCCTCTTCTATAATCTTGGTGCAAGGAATACACATATACCCATCCGAGTATAAAAGATATAAGGACAAACTCGTGCACAGTGTGCATGTGACATCCCCAACCACCAATAGGCCGGGAAACACCACTACTCGGACACTTCACTTAGCTCTAATACCATTTTGTCACATCCCCAGCCATCAAGCCGGGAAACATCACTGTGGAATTTCACTGTACCACAACTCTCTCTTAGCTTAACAGTTACACTACTATGTTCATGCCACTTATTCATCTGGAAATAATACTAAAATTTTTGTCTCTATAAGCACATAGATGACATATTATAACCATACACATATTATTGTATAAATAACCATAAAAGAATACATGCAATAATCCAGTCAAAACCATAGATGTAACAACATATATAAATACATAGCAGGCGAATGAACAAGGAATTCATACTTATATTTTAATTGAAATCAACCAACTACGTGAAAACCTTCCACAAACCTCCCATCCTTAGACCATTCTTCTCATCACACTTAGCAATGGGTCACCTCCGAGATGGGACTAGGCTCCACACAGGGAAAAGGAATCCTAGACTAGGTTGAGGTTAGAGGAGACTACATAGTGCAACTTGAAGGATTCTCTCCAAGAGACTTCTTATGACCACTACTCACAGACTCTCATTCCCCACATGCCTGTTCCACCCTGGGAATATGCACCTTCACTGTTCCACGGTCCATCAACTGCTCCACTTCCCTTTCAAGGTCTCGGCAACAGGTTAGATCAGGAATTATCAGAGCTCCGTGGCTGGTTCTAGACTCTCTCTAGGAGAAAATCACTTCCTAGCAAACTCTCTCACCTAAAGAGAGTTTCTCATAGGATTGACAACCTGCCTCTTCAACCACGGGTCTGACAACCTGGTTCTTCAACCACGGGCCTAACAACCCGCTTCTTCAACCAGCTTCAACTCAGTTCCAACAAGGTGAGGACAACAACAAAGGTTCAATATAGCTTAGGGGATGGAATCAACCACAATTTGGTAAGGAATAACATGGTTTTGGAAAGTACATATATGTTGGACTTCACAGGAAAACATAGGTCGACATCTCAAGTTACTGGTTTCAGAGGTGCGTCCAAGATGGAGAGGTTGACAATGGAAGAAAAATGAGTTAGGTGAAGGATGGCATAATGCGGAGAGAACCCCCTCAACGATATAACTCTCCAGATTTAACTGCACGCGCCTAGGTTGACACCTGTCTTCCTGGAGCTTCATGCACTCCATTTAGCATTCGTTCCCTTTCCTAGGAACTTAGGATAACTGGGTTTATTTTTCCCCACTTTAATATTTTCATTTTTTAGGAATATATTATAATATTTCCTTGGGTTAAGCCCTCTATCTTAGCCCCTCTTTCCTATCTTCTTAGTCCCATCGCTTTCCCTACCTAGTGGAGATTCTTCCCCCATCACTCTTTCTTCATGATCAGTCTACACACAACGATGTATTTTATTAATAATTTGCATAATTACATATACAAAAATCAGGCTTATTGGCCTTAGCATATAGGCTCTTCGGCCTAATAAACACATAAGCCTATCGTCTTATCAACATTCGTCTCGCCATCCTACAAACATCATTACATTTCACAGTGGTTCATCCTTGGGGTATTACAATCCTCTCACCTTATTTTTGCATTGTCCTCAGTGAAACTCATTTACATAATAACTGTAATATTTTCAAAATCTTAAAAAAGATGTGGGTACTCTGCCTGCATAGCATCTTCATGCTCCCATGTAGCATCCTCAGGACCGTACAAGGTCCACTGGACTTTTACAAGCCCTATGGATCGATTTCAGAGCTGCTTGCATTTCCAGTCCAGTATACACATTGAATGCACCCGGAAAGCACTTTCTTGCTCCACTTGAATCACATTCCAATCGATAACATGATTAGCATCATGTATATATTTATTAAGCAAATACACATAAAACACATTATGTATAGACATATATGTAGGTAATGCAAGCATATAATCTACTGGACCAATCCTCTCTAGGATTTCAAATGGTCCAGAATATCTGGCTGCCAGCTTTGAACAATTTCCCAACTTCAAGGAGCTTCTATTGGATTTTACTTTAAAAAATACATGATCCCTCACTTTAAATTCTTTGTGATTTATGTGCTTATTAGCATAGCTCTTATGCCTATCCTGGGGAACCTTCAAATTCTGCTTAATATTTAACATTTGTTCTTCCATTTCCTTGAGCATATCTAGCCCAACCACTACCCTATAAACTGGGTTATCCCAACTTACCGGGGTGTTGCACTTTCTTCCATAAAGTGCTTCAAATGGGCTCATCTTCAGTGATGCTTGATAGTCATTGTTGTAAGAAAATTCTACCAAGTGTAGATAATCCTCCCATTTAGAAGGTTTATCCATCACATACATCCTTAGCATGTCTTCTATCACTTGGTTCACCCTCTCTATTTTCCCATCAGACTCTAGATGATAGGCTATGTTGAAGTTCAGGTTTGTTCTGAACCCCTTGAATAACCCTTTCGAAAACTTTGAGGTAAATTTCAGGTCTTTATCAGACACAATTTTCTTGGGTATGCCATGCAATCATGCTACTTCCCTCATATATATATCTACAACATTAGCTGCCTTGTGAGTAGTCTTCACTAAAATAAAATGGGCATCTTTAGTAAGCTTATCCACCACCACCATGATGGAATCATGTTGCTTGTTTGTTCGGCTAATCCTGTGATGAAAACCATTTTCACCACTTCCCACTTCCACTCAAGAATGGGTAATGGTTGTAGCAAACCAGCTGGGTGTATATGCTTCACCTTTACCCTTTAACATTCTAAACATTTAGCTATGTATTCAACAATCTCTTTCTTCATTCTTGGCCAATAATATTGGCTCTTAATTGCTAAAACTATTTTCTGATATCCTGTGTGTCATGCATAAGGCACATTATGCATCTCCTTTAAAATCGCACTCCTCAATTCCTAAGAATTGGGTACATAGAATATATTTCTATACCTAAGGATTCCATCAATTCCTAATTCATAATACTCAACTTTCTACCGCATTTTGCCTTGCTACAATTTTGTTACTAATTCCATGTACTGCAAATATGAATTTTCATCCTCAGAGATTCTGCCTCAAAGATTCATCTGATACATGTTGATGGTTGTAGCATGCAATTCATGCACTATCCTACTGAGTGCATCAACCACTATGTTCTCCTTTCCTTTGATGTGCTTGATATCAAAGTCATACTCACAGAGGAATTCCAACCATCTACTTTGCCTAACATTCAAGGTAGGATGATCAAACAAATACTTCATACTATGCTGGTATGCCCTGAGTTCAAACCTATTTCCCATGAGGTAATGTCTCCATTTCTTTAGCGTGTGTACAATGGATGCCAACTCCAAATCATGAGTGACATAGATCCTTTCATTCTCTTTCAATTTTTTGGACTCATAACATATTACAAATCCATTCTGGCTGAGGACTCCTCCTAGTCCTTCCTTACATGCATCTATGAAACCATGAAATCCTCATTCGGATATGCAATCTTCAGAATTGGAGCACTGGTTAACAACTACTTCAATTGCTGGAAGCTTCTTTCACATTCTTTTGTCCATTGAAATTTCTTCCCTTTTCTTTAAAAAGAAGTGATGGGGTGAGCTATTCTTGAGAACCCTACAATGAACCTTCTGTAATATCCATCTAGACCCATGAAGGATATGAATTTTTTCACATTCTTCGGTGCTTACCATTCTCTAATGGCTTCTATCTTCTCAGGATCCACGACTATCCCATCCTTTGAAATGATATGCTCCAAGTAGTGAATTCTTTTTTGATAAAATGAGCACTTGCTCAATTTGGCATACAACTGATGATCTCTTAGCACCTACAACACCATATTCAAATGATTCTTGTTCTCTTCCTCTAACTTGGAATATACAATGATGTCATCCAGAAAGACAATGACAAACTTGTTCAAATATTCCCTGAAAACACCATTCATTAAGAACATAAAAACAACAGGTGCATTTGGTAACCCAAATGACACCACTGTAAACTCATAATGACCATACATTCTCCTAAAGGCAATCTTGTTGATATCTTCCTCTTTAATTCTTACCTGATGGTACCCTGACCTGAGATCTATCTTCAAAAATATCTTTGCATCCTTCATTTGATCAAAGAGATCATCAATCCTTGGCAGAGGATACTTGTTCTTTACAATCACTTTATTCAACTGTCTGAAATCAATGCACAATCTCATTGTCCCATCTTTATTCTTTACGAACAATACTGGGGAACCCCAAGGTGATACACTTGGGCGTATATACCCCTTTTTAGAAGCTCTTCAAGATTCATTTTCAGTTCCTTCAACTCTAGTGTACTCATTATGTATAGAGTCTTTGACACTGGAGCTACTCCAGGCATCAATTTTATGGAGAAATCAATATCTCTCTTTGGAGGTAGTCCTGATACTTCCTTGAACACTCTTTAAAATATTCCAGGACTTCATGATCCTCAAGATTTGGTACTTTATCCTTAGATTATTCCTCCATATGGGCTGCAAATATTTGACATCCTTTCATGTAGCACTTCTTCAAACGCATTGCTGAGATTTCTCTGATAGAAACTGCTCTAGGAATTCCTTGGACTGTTCTCCGATTTCCTTCCTCATCCAAGCAAGTGAATGCCTTGTTATGGCAGTGTAAAATGGCATGGTGTTGGTCCAACCAGCCCATACCAATTAGATAGTCATAGGAACCTAAAGGTAAGATGTTCAAATATTCCCTTGTGCTCAGTCCATTCATGTCCATGGGACATGACTTAACCGTTTCAATAACTTTTCTTTTGGCTCTTGTAGCCAGCTGCACTTACCAATATTTTCCGTGCTTGTTTCTTGGAAAAAGAAAACTTTCCACCATCTTAGGATCTATATAAATATGACTAGCCCATGCATCAATTAAAATAGAAATGGTGTAGTCATTGATCATACCTTCCACTTCAATCATATGTGACTGATATTCTTCTTTCTTGTTTTCCAGGGCTGCATAGATCCTAGGTACATTTTTGCCCATGTCCTCCATTGTTTTTGCTTGCTAAACATTGTGGACATATCTCACTTTTCCATTTTTGTGGGGACAATCTCTATACTTGTGGTCTCCTTGACAGCCCCAACATTGAATAGGCGTATGCCTTGGCCCTTGTCCCCCTACCTGAGCTAGTCTCTGCTCTCTAAAAGATGGCTTTCCTTGAGGACTATTTCTGAAAAAGGGAGGTTTGTTTCCCTTCTACCTCTGCTCTTTCTTGAACCTATTCTTGTCTGCCCAAGCCTTCCGAAAAGTGGGCTTTTATCTTTGGTGCTCATATAAGCATTTTTATCTCCTTATAGTTTCTTCCATAGTTTTAGGATCATCATACTGGATCTTTTCACTAATGGAAGATGACAGTCCACTAAGATACCTTTGAATTTTGACAATATCATCTTTGATGAAAGGGACATACTTCAACACTTCCAAAAACTTTGTTGATATTCATCAATGGTCATGCCGCTCAATTTGAGCTCAAAGAACTCTTTCATCTTTCTGTCATAGTATCTCTTAGTTAAATATTTATTTTCAAAGTGTTTCTTGAATTCCTTCCAAGTAACATTTTTCTCTTTAATGTGTTGCACCTGCACAAGTTGATCCCACCACATGGATGCCTTTCCTTTCAGTTGATACATTGCAATTCTTCCTTCTGCATGAGAGGAGTAATTTTGAAGTTGTAAATATTTCCTCATGCCAAGAATCCATGTCTCAACATCTTCCTCCTTCTGGTTCTCTCCATCAAACGTAGGCAGTTTGATTTTGTTCATTTCACCCTTCAATTCATCCACTCCACATATCCTATGCTTTCTGGTAGGAGATGGGCTTGAACTACTATGTGCCTTCCTCTTGGAGTGCCCTTGGGAGTGATGATGGTGTCTGCCAACACTCCATGATTTTCTCCTCTCATCAGGGGACCTGTGACTTCCTGATATAATGGATTCATTCTCCTTATCCAATTTTATTTCTATTATTTCTAGGCTCTGTATCAAATTTATGTTGAATTCTCCTTGTTGTTCCCTGGCTTTCATGAGATTTATGTCCACTGCTCGGTGAGTTTGGACATCTTTCTGTAATCTTTCAATGATTTTCATCATGTTTACTTACTTATCTATCTCTTCTCCATGCCCATTGGAGTTCGATCCTTCAACTCCCAAATGGACATCCATTCTTATAGCTTCATTCTCTGAACTGAAAGCATTTTGCTCCCCCTCCATTTCTCTGCACCGTGAAACAATTCGGTTCAGTTCTACCAACGGTTAATTTTGCAAAATGTGCAGTCAGTTGAGTTTTGTGAGGCTATCTGACTTTAATCATTTTCCAGAATAAACCAATCTGATTCAACAAAAACAATATCAGATTCCATTTTCTGCAGGTCTTTGTCAGTCAAGAACCCCGTGGGCTTCCATCTCTAAGCCTAGTTCTATTCTGAAGAAAAAAAAATCGGGCACTATCTCCTTTTCTTCGACCCTTGGTTCGTATGTGACCACGGCTGTGACCCAAGGCTTATGATTTGGGTGCTTATCTGGAGAATTGAAACTTCGGGCTCTGGATTCAGAGGTTTTCAAAGCACATCACAACAAATCTCTTGGAGTGTTGGATTGGAGAACTCGTGAAGTAGGGTGGATCAATAGTCCACCACTACCCAGCATCCAATGACTGACACCCACTATGAAACTTCAGGAAAATGAGCTTCGGGACTTCGAAGGTTCGAGACTTCATAGAATTTCACATCCGAACACCCCCATCACCCCAAACCATTAATCTTTGAACAATTCCATGTCACCTTTGGTGACATCATTACATCATGTCACCTCAGCATTACGAAGCTTTAGAAAGTTATTCCTTTCATTCCCTTGTGAACCATTCTTCTGGAGTGTCAAGTCTCTGGACTTCACAACTGGCGCCACACGTCCACTAGGGCCCACGGTTTTCATACTTAAACTAATATACCAAAAAGTCACATCAAACTTTATACTTTTCAGATTGCGGGAACATGGGTCAACGGTTTTGGAGTAACCCATTGGTTGTTCTACAATTGTCCCCAAGCTGACATGTACCCCTTCTAGGAAACCATGGTTTGGATTGCGGGACCTCCTTGTAGAATTATATTCCACGCATATTGGATCTCTGCAATGCCTCCCGAACCTCGATATTGATAGATTGTGACCAAGGTTAATGTGGGCCTGATCCAGCTAACTCCTTCGTCATGCTTAACTACCATGTGCCACCTATAGGAGCGCTACATGGTAGGACACACGAAGATGACATGTGGTCCAATCAGGCGGGTGATAATGTCACACTCTAACTGAATTTCAATCTTACAATGGTTCTTAACTCTCTGACATGTGGCACACATCCCATGTGTCCATGTCATTTAGAGTGACGTCAACAAACCACGTCACTTTAGGGTTTTGGGTCTTTGAAATTTTGGGACTTCAGAAGATTCTATACTTGCACACTCTGATTCTTCTGAACGCCGGACTCCAGAACTTCCTTACCCTCCCGGTCGACATAGTACAAATGTCACCAACTAATATGGTGGCATGTGGCATGTCTATGAAGTTCCACGTCACCATTGGTGATGTCATCCTGCCACGCCACTTCTGCTCTTTTGTTTCGGGACTTCAGGCTTTGGTAGTTTCTGCACCAACACACCCAACTTCTTCATGTAGATCCGACGGCTCTAATTTGCTCTTCACCACACGTCTTACCTTCTGCTCTTGGATTGATATCATGGTAAGGTTGTTCCTTGGATCTATGGTGTAGATATCCTCCGAGACTTAGGAGTTTTGGGCTTCGGTCCTTCTCTTGCTTCTTAACACCTAACTTCGCCGAAGTCGCGAAGTCTGAAGGGATTCTACGTTAACCCTCCTACATCATCTTTCAATATGATGGTTGTGAAGGATTTTCCTTATCCCGAATAGATATTACGGTCAAACACCATGAAATTTGTGGTTTTCTTTCTCTGCAGCCCATTCTTAACTTGCTACACCTCCCATGTTTCCAAAAACAGTCCAAGTGTTCTCTTGGGACTTGTTGGCAGCCCAACATGTTTTTAACTTTTTATATCAAATAAGGATCTATGTAGCTGCCTAATTGGGGTCGTACATTTTTCTGTTCTTCATAAGCATTTTTTGAAACGAAAATTGCAAGTTTTCGGTTTTCCCTATTGTCTTTGTTTTCATGCTTCGTTCATGACTGAAAGCATGAAAATGAAGCATTAAAACTTATGGCTGTATTACCACTCTATTTGAGAAGTTTATGAAAGGAAAAATGTCTCTAAAGTTTTTATTAATGAAGCCTTGTTCCTTGCTATGAAGATTATTCTCTTTGTTTTGACTCCTCGAATGTCAAGCATGCTTATGGATTATTATTTGTATCAATAAAGGACCTTTTAATTTGAGCATTGATATGGTTTTAGTGTGGTTCTTGGTCATATGTTCCCTCATCACTAGGTTTTGGTTTACAAGTTTCCCTCTCCCAAAATTTACGACCGAACCCACTTTGTTGCGCACTCATTTTTATTTTTAATGCTCTGGTCGTGGCCTATACTATATGAGAGGTGGAAATACGATTACAGTAAGCCCATCATTCGAAGCTTGGTCTTGGGCTTTGAAACACCCCTCACATTCAGTTCAAACAATGCCTATCTTTTTTCTGCTCATACACCATAGACTGTTGATGATTTTCGAGCTTGGAGTATATATCTGGTCTGCTCTTGCAAACCCTCCATATGCACTGTGTTTGGGTGACCACCTGTCAATTCACCATGGCCCCAGTTGTTAGAGTCAAACCTAACGACACTCAGACCTTACTCCTATGTGATGATTCCAGGGAGGATCTCGAGGGTAATGGTTGGCTCATTTTCCTTGAAAAATTCTAGGGTTTCAACCTACAAACTTCTCAGGAATTCGCTCTCTCATTCGATGGATGTAGAGCTAAGGTGGGGGACATTCAACTCGAAGTCATAGAGGAATTTTTAAGCCAAGCAACAAGACTCCCTGTGAGTGGGTAGAAGTGGTTCAAGAATGCTAAGGTAGAATAGGTTCCATGGAGTCTTTTTTTTACATCTCGGAATATCAATGGTTGTGACAAAGGTATGCCAATGTCCTTACTGAAATATTGATGGCATGGTATTCTCGTAGTGTTGAAACAATTTTTCACTTGTGAAGGCCGTTTTGGTTTTGTGTTTCTTTATCACCTGCGTCTGCTCATGAATTTCATAGGTTTTTCTTTAAACATGCCTTATTATTTGTGGAGGAGCCTTTACGAAATGGCTAAGAGGTATAAAAAGAAATGTTTAGATTCGAGCCTTTTCCACCATGGTTTAATAAAAATTATGCTTGCACATCAATTGAAGTTGCAGAACGATGATTGGGATTCATTTTTAACCAGAAATGGTTTCGCTAACCCCAACTCTGAAGAGGTTGACAAGCCTGTGATTGAGGAAACCTTAGTCTATCCTACAACGCCCCCTTCACCTACCCAGTCCTGTGTTATGACCACCTATAGTAAGCCTTTACCCGACCCAAAAGTTACTGAGTAGGCCCATGAGCAAGCTGTACAACCTAATGACTCTGTCAAAAATTCAAACAGATCTACAGGCAAGACATCTAAAGGCGATAATGATTTGGGTTTTAAAAATAAGAGAGTTGGAAGGTTGATTTCGAGGAAGCTTCGAAACAAATCAAACCCTCATGTGAGCTCGATCAAGATGATCGAGATCCATGAGAGTTGGATTCCGAAATTGATAGATTTCTTGCTGAAGAAGACCCTCTTTCTTTCCAACCAGACCTCGATCAGTCTTACAACTTCATGGACAATCTACCGCCTTGTCTGAAACATAGTGAAGGGTTTCCTGGTATTAAGTTGGGTAACCAATCTATAGTCCATGTTGGGGACATTTCGGTTCACAACCGTGGTTATTCCCAAGGGACCGTCACACAGTCGCAATCTGAAGCTTGCCTATTCTGGATTGATAAGTACTACACCGATATACCTATTTTACAGTCACAGATTAAATCTCTCACTCATCAGGTCGGTGCCTTAACAAATGAAAATTGTAGGCTCGAGTCTGTCATTCAAAGAAAAGGGAAATGTATGAAAACTACAGGGAATGTGATATTAAAAAACGTTGAGACTACAACAACAATAATAAATTTTGAGATCATCTGATATGATTTGATTTTACAGTTAGAGGTAAGATTTCTTTTATCTTAAAATAGGGTTATTCATTAAATAAATTAGATTGTTTTTTTCATTGAATAAATTGGATTTCATTACTAAAATATACTAGTTACAGAATCAACAGATTCTGTAGCCAGTCTATTCTAATTCGAAATTTGCAAAATAATGGTTAAATATGTATCTAAGTTTCTCTATTTTTTCTTTTCTTTTCAGGATATCTAGGAGTTTGTGGTGACCAAGTGATCTGAAGCATTTTTGGGGCTTGTTAGCCATATCTATGATACATTTTTGTATAAACAGGAATAAACATTTTTAGCTTTAGAAGATTTAGTATGATCTAGGTGGTTGTATCCCCGTTCTATTTTTGAAATTAATATCTGATCTTAGAAGATAAGACAGTTACCTTTATAAAGGCTTTAAAAACTCATTATTTTTTGTAATCAAGACATCTTGGCCTGGGGCTGAAGGTGGACAACTTATACAGGAATTTGGACAGAACATATGTTTACATTTCTGCTTTAGCTATCTGTAAATATTGTTGTTGTATATGGTTTGTTTATTTTGATAATTCGATAATTGTTGATAGCTTTTGTCTTCACAAATTATTATGTCGTCAAGATAATTTCTTTCATACAATCCACAATTTTATGCTTCAGTTATATGAAAATAGTGATTGATCATTCAATTCAAATGATAAGGTTTATCTTAATCTTGTTGAATGATTAAAAGCAGGTTGTTACTATTAGATTTATCTTATGTGTAATTGCTTGCAGTCACAAATATCACAGTTATTATTTGCGTCCTATCATTCTATCATTAAAATTCAATAGTCAATATACTGTTTGGCATTTATTTCGAACAACGTAAAGGTTCACTGCAGATTTATCTCGTGGACAAACTGGATGGACGATTCATGATCATACAGACGTCAGATGCATGTTCATCAACTCATTAATAGGTTAGTTTGTTTCTTTTATTTATTTATTTTTTTTCAAAACTCTTATATGTGGTCTGGTTTTCGCCGTCTACATA
>JASDQU010884575.1:20454-33743 GCA_032191745.1 Picea mariana
TATATATATATATATATATATATATCAATGATTAGTAGTTAATTAGTTATTTCATTCCTTTATTTTTTTTATTTGTTTCTTTTAGGACTTTTATATTGGCCAACGAAGCCATTAAACCTGTCAGAATGAGTCATACCAAACAACTTGGGTTAATTAGACAACCCCGGACTGGACTCGTTCTTCCAATTGACGAACGATCATTTTCGCCCATCAACAAATGGCACTAGAAGGAGGGCCTTAATACTATTGATGGCACGTGGAGGTCACAAGACTCCTCCTCCACACACCCACTCACCTATAGTAACAAGAAATCATTCTGACGACAATATTACCTCTCAAACAACAACCACATCAAATGAAAATCCATAGATTTTCATTAAACCAGTAACACCAAACCCCCCGGGGGCCGACGTACAAGAAATTGTTCATCAATCACTTCTAAGGACGCACGGTGATTTGGCCCATATCAATCAACCAGGTCGGCTATCGAATCAACCGCTAGATTTTTCTGATATTAGAGAGTAACTTGAAGGCACTGGTCTTACCCTAAATCCTATAGATCCAGATCACATAATCACTCCTGCAGCTGGAGGATCTGGTATCCCACCATCACCACCGCCTTCATCTCCCTTCTCTTTAGGAGAAGAGTCATCAGATGAAGGTAGTTCTTCATCTCAGCCTTCGACACCACCCACACCTATGGAAAATCCAAACAATCCCGCCAGACCTTGGCTCGATCAAGATGTTGTGGCTATACTTGGACCCCAGCATCCTTTGCCTAAACATCTGGAAAAATGGCTCCCTAAATTCAATCCAGATTCCAAGCAGATCGTTAAGGATCATATAAAAAAATTCATGCTAGCCATTAGACTCCGAAGCGTAGAACACGAAGACATAGTATGTAGAGTATTTCCATACACATTTGAAGGCAATGCCTCTACCTGGTATTTTGCCCAACAACCCCACACCATTGTATCTTGGGATAGATTCGAATCTTGTTTCCTTGAGAAATTTGGAGATGACAAATCTCCCTAAGTCTTAGTCATGGAACTCTCCAGTTTAAAGATGAACCCCAAGGAAAAAATAAAAGACTTTAATCAAAGGTTTCTAACATTAAAGAATCGAATCCCCACTGATTCAATTCCTGCTCAAAATCTTATTTTCGCATACTATACCAAAGCCCTGCACCAGAACATAGTAATCTGGATAAAAAGGTCTAAGAAAGCAACATTATTGGAAGCCTTCGAGGAGGCAAGCCAAATTGAGAAATATATTCTAAGCCTAAAAGACAATATCAGTAACGAGGCAGACATTACCTCATCTTCCAAGAAGAAAATAGAAATTCTTCCTAGACCTCCCCAAACCAAAACTCAATCAGACAGTTCAGATCTGGAAAGTTTACACAAGGTCGTTCAGAAGTTGTCAAATCAGGTTATAGATTTAAGGAGATCAACAGAAGAAGCTTATTCAAGAAAAGGGTCTTACAAACCCCCTTTTAGAAAGCCTTTTCCCACAAACCAACCTAACTCAAATTCTGAAGGCCTAAATCTAGAAAGCCTACAGTATGCTATCCAGAAAATTTTGGAAGCACATGACAACTTAGTTCCCCCTGAGATTTTTGAAGACGTGGTTGAACAAAAAACAGTGGAAGAGGACGAATCCTCTCCCAACATCTTCGGGCATTTTTTGGATAGTATCTTTCAAGCCAATTTTGAAATAGTGCATCCTTACAATACCAGAAGAAAAACAACGAATAAATCCTCTTCTGAAATTGGAACTAATGCACCTCAAAAATAGTCTAAACAAATTGAAACTAAACAAAATTTAGTGACTCCAAGTTTAGAATATGATTTGATTGAGGATCTCAAAAAATTTAGAGCTAATATTTCTGTTTATGAATTATTGAAATTTCCTTTTCTTCTGCAAAAGATGCTTCAGAATATTGCAGAAAACAACAAAAACAACAATCTGAACAACAACAAATTTGCAGAAAACAACCCTAAAACACCTCAAAATGTCTTCATTAAAACAAAACTAGAATCCTCTGATAAAAGAGACCTTGTTGTAAAAAGCGTAAAAAATATAGATAAAATAGTTCCAGGGGCTGCGACTAAAAACCAACAAACTTCTGTTGTTAATACTCGCAGAAATGTCCCACCCTTTTTGTTGACTTTTGAAATTTTTAATAGGAATGTACATAATTGTATGGTAGATTCTGGTGCATCGTCAAATGTAATTCCTTGGTCTGTCTACCAAAAAATCAATGCTGAAGTTCAACCTTCCAGTCTGAAAATTATTCAGCTTGATTGGACCAGTGTTAAGGTAATAGGTGAATTAAAAAATGTACTTATCAAATTATCATCTAATCCTAAAGTCCACTAGATTATTGATATTATTGATGTTAATATCCCTGAAGTATATGGCTTATTTTTAAGTAGGGATTGGTCCAAACAGCTGCATGGTTACTTTGTGACGGATTGGTCTCATTTGTGGCTGCCATAGAATGGAAATCCTAATAGAATCAAGATCAATCGTGAGCATTACCTGAAGCTTACGGTCACTGATTTAAATAATCCTAATGAACCATTTACTGCTTCTGCCAATTCACCCGAAATGCAGGGGATGAACACCTTTTTCGGTAACTTTGTGGCTGAAATTTCTACCATTACTGAACCAGAACAACAGTCCGAACTCATGACATGCACACAGTCAAGAGTTCTCTCTAAGGTGTCACATACAGCTGATGAGAATCATATCTAGTCTCTTTACTTCGATGGATCTAAATCTAAAGAAGGAGCCGGTGCAGGATGTGTGCTCATTGATCCAGCAGGTAACAAAACTTTGATTGCTTTCCGGTTAGAATTTGAATGCACAAACAATATAGATGAATACGAGGCGCTCCTACAAGGTCTTAGAAAGGCACTAGATTTAAGAGTTCAGAATTTAATGGTTTTCAGCGATTAAAAAATTGTGGTCAGACAAGTAAGAAACTCCATTCATTGCCTATCTCCACACCTGAAAAGTTATCAAGCTGAGGTATGGAATCTAATGAACAAATTTTCTGCATTTAACATTAATTCTATTCTAAGATTGAATAATTCTAAGGATGACTTGTTGGCTAATGTCGCTTCTAAACTTTTTCCCGCAGAAGGCCTTTCTCCAAACATGTTTTTCGTCAAGTTGTTGTTCAGACCATCAATCCTGGACAACATCACTAATTGTAGAGTTTTCGATGACGATCAATAGATCATCAGTTTTCTGCACATGGAAGATACTTTCACGGTGCAGTTATCGATGAAGGTACCCATGACGAAGACCTCTACAATTTTACGGTAATATCGGACCCAAGATCTCCTCAATCAACATCAGATCTAGTAAATTATATCCCAAAATCCATGGTAAGATTAGAAATTTTTTATGATTTGCATGATAAATTCAGAAAATTAGTAAATTGTAAAATGAATAGTTCTTCCTTGACTCGTGAAAAGGCAAATCTAGGAACTAAAGATAATCCACAATGCATCAATTTGGGAATGTGATGTTCTGAGCAAGAAAAATCAACATTTATTAAGTTGTTTAAGGAATTTAAGGATGTCTTTGCTTGGACATATGATGATCTAAAAACCTTCGATCCTAACATCATACAACACATTATTCCCATGAAACCCTAGACTCAACCTTTTCAACAGAAGTTAAGAAAGATGCACCCAAAACTTGAACCAACGGTCAAGAAAGAACTAAACAAACTTTTGAATGCTAAGATAATCTTCCCGGTAAGACATACATAGTGGGTCTCTAATCTTGTCCCTGTAAGGAAGAAAAGTGGTGAAATCCGACTATGTGTCGATTTTCGAAATTTAAACTGAACATCTGATAAAGACAACTACCCCGTTCCTCCCATGAAATAGATTCTCCAGCAGGTATCTAGTTTTGAAAGATTGTCATTGTTAGATGGTTTTTTAGGGTATAACCAAGTCCTAATGTCTCCCCCAGACCAGCTAAAAACCACTTTCCATACTCCATGGGGTACCTATGCTTATAGAAAGATGCCCTTTGGGCTTATAAATGCCAATGCCACTTTTTAGAGAGGGATAGATATCGTTTTCCATGGTCTAATCAATCAATCTGTAGTAGTCTATCTAGATGATGTCATTGTCTTCTCAAAGAATAAAGGAGATCATTTAGCTCATCTAAGATCTGTTCTACAATGATGTCGTAAGTACGACATCTCTCTAAATCCCAAAAAATCTGTCTTTGCAGTGGAACAAGGAAAGCTACTCAGATTCATTGTATCCAATGAAGTGATGATTATTGACCCTGAAAGGACTCAAGTCATTTCAAAACTTCCCCCCCCCCTCTTCCAAAAAGTCTATGCAATCTTTTTTAGGTCAGATAAATTTTGTTAGAAGTTTTGTCCCGAGCTTTTCAAAAATGGTTAGGCCATTGCAAAACTTAATAAAAAAGGATGTGCAGTACCATTGGGGACCTCTAGAAAGTCAAGCTTTTGAATCAATAAAAAGGGCCATAGTGGAGGCTCCATCCATAATGAGCCCTGACGTTTCGCGAGATTTCACTCTCTACACGTTTGCGTCTGATCGGTCTAATGCCGCTGTACTAACCCAAAAGAATGTTGAAAACAACGAAGTTCCTATTGCCTTTATGATTTTAGCATTTAAGGGAGTAGAGCTTAATTACCCAGCAGTATATTAGTAGGCTTACACTATTTTTAAAGTAGTAAAACATTTTCGATCTTATCTACTGAAATCTAGGACGAAAGTCATTGTCCCTTACCCTGTTGTCAGAAATTTGTTAGTACAGAAAGAACTGGGTGAGAAACGAGCAAACTGGGTCACATCCTTACAATAATATGACCTCGAGATTACTCTAGCACAAATTGTTAGAGGCCAAGGTTTATGTAAACTAGTTGTTGATTCAGCTATAGAACAGCAAAATCAAACCGATATGTTAATTGAAGATCAACATAATCAAAATCAAATCTATTGTGTACAAAATCCTACAAGTCCTTGGTATGATGAAATCAAGTTTTATCTAATACACGGATCAGCTCCCTGTCACCTTGATCCAAAAAAGAGGAGAGCGTTGAGATTAAAATAGGCACGTTTGCAGCTGGTGAATGGTATTTTGTTTCGCCAAAATTTTGATGGAATACTTATGCGTTGTCTGGAAAGAGATGAAGCAGATAAATTTTTATCAGAATTACATGCAAGGGAAGCTGGTGGGCATTTTGGTGGAGATACCACTGCCCACAAAGTATTAAGGGCAGGGTATTACTGGCCCACTATTTTCAAAGATTCCCATGCGTTATTCCGCAAGTGTGTAATCTGTCAAAAGGCTTCTGGACGAGTACATAAGTCATCATTCCCACTGCAACCTGTCTCGATAGATTTTCCTTTTCAGCAATGGGGCCTTGACATTATAGGACCAATTAAACCCACATCCTCACAGCAACATAAATACATCATTACAGCGACAAAATATTTCACCAAATGGTTCGAGGCTGCACCATTAAAAGTGGTAAACACCAGTCAGGTAATATCCTTCCTTAATTCAAACATTATCACTCGTTTCAGTATTCCTGAATGTCTAGTGTTCGATAATTCTTCCTATTTTTCGTCTCTCGAAATGAGTGCTTTTGCTTTAGAAAAAGGAATAAAACTAAAGTATTATGCTAGCTATTACCCCCAAGGAAATGGCTTGGAAAAATTGACCAATAAAAAACTTGATCAAGATCATCAAGAGAACGGTCTCCGAAAACCACAAAAATTGGCATAATGCATTATTCAATGCAATCTGGGCTGATAGGGTAACTCCAAAAATTGTTGTTGGTAATTCCCCATTTTTTCTCGTTTATGGTAGGGAGGCAATTCTTCCACCGCATGTTCTTCTTCCATCTATGCAGTTATCACAGAAGGTTCAGGAAGAAGACTGTCCTCCTTTGGAAAGTCGGATTAATGCTTTGCTGAAGTTAGAAGAAGTAAGGGCTCAAGAAAAACAAAAACTCGATCAACATCAACTTATTGTCAAAAGATGGTTCGATTCCAAATCTACCTCAAACATAAATTTTGAGGTAGGTGATCTTGTCCTTAAGTGGGACAAACCTCATGAGGGGAAAGGCAAACATACTAAGTTCCAAAACCTATGGTTGGGACCGTTCTTAATTGCTGAAAAACTAGGTCCCATTTCTTTTTGCCTGCAGAATTTAGAGGGACAACCAGACACCTTCCCGGTGAATGGCCAAGCTCTCAAAAGGTATTTTACCTGACAACTCTCCAATACACCTTTTGTACATATTTTTTTGTTTTGATTTCTTTGCTTTCTGTTTTTATTTTATGGTTTGTTTTTATTTTCATTTTTGTTTATTGGCCTTTTTGAGTCAAACATGCATGTATTACAGTCTAGCTCAAAAGAAGAGAACATAATGCTCCATCTCGAAATAACTGTCAAAGTCTGTCAGAGCATCAATTGCTGTCTTTCTCTGAAAATGTAGGCTAGTTAAAGATGATATTTTGTTTGAGAGTCGATTTCTTAGTTTCAATTTGCACTTGAAAGTAATCATGACTATCTTTAAAAAGCTCTTTACGCTGTCCCTACTCTTAAGAAAAGCAAATCAACGATGACTCCCTGTCCTCGAAAATTATTTTTGTTAATAAACTATTTTTGGATCTTGATGAAGGTTAGCTAGAAAATATTAAGTTGTGTCAAAATTGGATTTTTCAGCGTCACCCCGCTGTGTTGACTATCTTTAAAACTATCTCAGATTTTGAATAATTTCTCAAAGAGCTGTGGGAAGTGTTTGTAAACCCATCGGGATACTAAAAAGGTTTGCTGGAAGCGGGTAAATGCATGCATGATGCCAAGACAACTTCGTCGGGGTACTGAACAGGCCCGCTGGTAGCGAAGTAATGTCAGGTAGAAGAAAATTCTCAGGCATAAATCTTGTTTTTGTCCATAAGCATCCTTCATTCTGATTTGAAATTTCTTGGACAGGATACAGATGTCAGAGTGGGTTAATTGGCATCCCTATCGAGGCTATGGATGCCTGCTGGCAGTAGTGGCCTTGTCAACAGTATTGGAGACATTAACTTAAATGTCGTGGCTTTATTTTGTGAAGTTTGTCACCAAATTTCATTATTTTTAACGAAAGATATCTTAAGCTGGACCACGTCATGATTATCAAAGATGCTCAAATAACCTTTCAGTCGTTCTTTGATTTGAAATATTTCAAATTTTTCTAACCTAAACTCATCAGTATTACAAAGATAATTGTTTCTCCCAGCATGTCACCATTGTTGGCAGCCCAACATGTTTTTAACTTTTTATATCAAATAACAATCTATGTAGCTGCCTAATTGGGGTCACAGATTTTTCTGTTCTTCATAAGCATTTTTCGAAACAACAATTGTAAGTTTTCAGTTTTCCCTATTGTCTTTGTTTTCATGCTTCGTTCATGACTGAAAGCATGAAAATGAAGCATTAAAACTTATGGTTGTATTACCACTCTATTTGAGAAGTTTATGAAAGGAAAAATGTCTCTACATTTTTTATTAATGAAGCCTTGTTCCTTGCTATGAAGATTATTCTCTTTGTTTTGACTCGAATATAAATCATGCTTATGGATTATTATTTTTATCAACAAAGGACCTTTTAATTTGAGCATTGATATGGTTATAGTGTGGTTCTTGGTCATATGTTCCCTCATCACTAGGTTTTGGTTTACAAGTTTCCCTCTCCCAAACTTTACGACCAAACCCACTTTGTTGCGCACTCATTTTTATTTTTAATTCTCTGGTCGTGGCCTATACTATATGAGAGGTGGAAATATGATTCCAGTCAACCCATCATTTCGAAGCTTGGTCTTGGGATTTGCAACACCCCTCACATTCATTTCAAACAATGCCTATCTATTTTCTACTCATATGCCATAGACTGTTGATGATTTTCGGGCTTGGAGTATATCTCTGGTCTGCTCTTGCAAACCCTCCATACACACTGTGTTTGGGTGACTGCCTGTTAATTCACCATGGCCCCGGTTGTTAGAGTCAAACCTAACGACACTAAGACCTTGATCCTATGCGATGATGCCAGGGAGAATCTCGAGGGTAACGGTTGGCTCGTTTTCCTTGAAAAATTCCAGGGTTTCAACCTACAGACTACTCAGGAATTCACTCTCTCATTTGATAGATGTAGAGCTAAGGTGGGGAACATTCAACTCGAAGTCACAGAGGACTTTTTAAGCCAAGCAATAGGACTCCTTGCGAGCGAGCATAAGTGGTTCAAGAATGCTAAGGTAGAAGAGGTTCCATGGAGTCTTTTCTTTACATCTCGAAAGATCAATGGCTATGACAAAGGTATTCCAGTCTCCTTACTGAAAGCCTGATGGCATGGTATTCTTTCAGTGTTGAAACAATTTTTCACTTGTGAAAGCCGTTTTGGTTTTGTGTTTCTTTATCCTCTGTGTATGTTCATGAATTTCATAGGGTTTTCTTTAAACATGCCTTATTTTTTGTGGAGGAGACTTTAAAAAATGGCTAAGAGGTATGAAAATAAATGTTTATATTCAATCCTTTTCCACCACGGTTTAATAAAAATTATGCTTGCACATCAATTGAAGTTGTAGAATGATGATTGGGATTCATTTTTAACCAGAAATGGTTTCGCTAACCCCAACGCTGAAGAGGTTGACAAGCCTGTGATTGAGGAAACCTTAGTCTATCCTACATCGCCCCCTTCACCTACCCAAGCCTGTGTTATGACCACCTACAGTAAGCCTTTACCCGACCCAAAAGTTGTTGAGCAAGCCCATGAGCAAGATGCACAGCCTAATGACTTTGTCAAAAATTCAAATAGACCTACAGGCAAGACGTCTAAAGGCAATGTTGATTTGGGTTTTAAAAATAAGAGAGATGGAAGGTTGATTTCGAGGAAGCTCCAAAACAAATCAAACCCTCATGTGATCTCAATCAAGATGATCGAGATCCATGAGAGTTCGGATTCCGAAATTGATAGATTTCTTGCTGAAGAAGACCCTCTTTCTTTCCAACCAGACCTCGATCAGTCTTACAACTTCGTGGACAATCTACCGCCTTGTTTGAAACATAGTGAAGGGTTTCCTGGTATTAAGTTGGGTAACAAATCTATATTCCATGTTGGGGACATTTCGGTTCACAACCGTGGTTATTCCCAAGGGACCATCGCACAGTCGCAATGTGAAGCTTGCCTATTCTAGATTGATAAGTACTACACCGATATACCTATTTTACAGTCACAGATTTAAGCTCTCACTCATCAGGTTGACACCTTAACAAATGAAAATCATAGGCTCGAGTCGGTCATTCAAAGAAAAGGGAAACGTATGAAAACTACAGTGAATGTGATATTAAAAAACTTTGAGACTGCAACAGTAATAATAATTTCTGAGATCATTTGATATGATTTGATTTTACAGTTAGAGGTAAGTTTTCTTTTATCTTAAAATAGGGTTATTCATTAAATAAATTAGATTTTTTTGTTCATTGAATAAATTGGATTTCATTACTAAAATAGACTAGCTACAGAATCAGTAGATTCTGGAGCCAGTCTATTCTAATTCGAAATTTTCAAAATAATGGTTAAATATATATCTAAGTTTCTCTATTTTTTCTTTTCTTTTCAGGATATCTAGGAGTTTGTGGTGACCAAGTGATCTGAATCATTTTTGGGGTTTGTTAGCCATATCTATGATACATTTTTGTATAAACAGGATTAAACTTTTTTAGCTTTAGAAGATTTAGTATGATCTGGGTGGTTGTATCCCCCCTCTATTTTTGTAATTAATATATGATCTTAGAAGATAAGACAATTACCTTTCTGAAGGCTTTAAAAACTCATTATTTTTTGTAATCAAGACATCTTGGCCTGGGGCTAAAGGTGGACAACTTATACACTAATTTGGATAGAACATATGTTTACATTTCTGCTTTAGCTATCTGTAAATATTGTTGTTGTCTATGGTTTGTTTATCTTGATATTTCGATAATTGTTGATAGCTTTTGTCTTCACAAATAATTATGTCGTCAAGATAATTTCTTTCATACAATCCACAATTTTATGCTTCAGTTATATGAAAATAGTGATTGATCGTTCAATTCAAATGATAAGGTTTATCTTAATCTTGTTGAATGATTAAAAGCAGGTTGTTAGTATTAGATTTATCTTATGTGTAATTGCTTGCAGTCACACATATCACAGTTATTATTTGCATCCTATCATTCCATTATTAAAATTCAACAGTCAATATACTGTTTGGCATTTATTTCGAACAACGTAAAGTTCCACTGCAGATTTATCTCGTGGACAGACTAGATGGACGATTCATGATCATACAGACATCGGATGCATGCTCATCAACTCATTAATAGGTTAGTTTTTTTCTTTTATTTCCTTGTTTATTTTCAAAACTCTTATATGTGGTCTGGTTTTCGCCGTCTACATATTCTTGTTCCATAGTATTTTGATATTTAATCTTATAGATACATAGAGATAAAAAACAAAAACAAAAGAAATAGTTTATTTTGTTTTCTTTATCTATTTTTATAAAAAGAACCATCTTTTCATAGATTTCCGTGAGTTCAGATTAAAACTCACAAATTGTATAACATGCACTTAAATTAGAGAAACAGATATGTTGTGTAAATATTATTTAAAATAGTTATATACATATATGTACATATATATATATCAGTGATTGGTAATTAGTTAGTTATTTCATTCCTTTATGTTTTTTATTTGTTTCTTTTAGGAGTTTTAGATTGGCCAATGGAGCTATTAAACCCGTCAGAACAAGTCATACCAAATGGCTTGGGTTAATTAGACAACCTCGGACTGGACTCGTTCTTCCAATTGACGGACAGTCATTTTTGCCAGTCAACAGGACTCTAGAATGTTCTAAAATTCAATTTTTTTTCCTTCTCAACAAAAATTTTCTCTGATGTTTTGATTCCATAACCACGTATATGATCGAGTTCAGGATCAATGTCGAAAACTGGACACTGAACTTCAATTTTTTCCAATTCGACAAAAATTCTTTCCCAAAACTTTTTCTTTAGCTTGCACTAACATGGCCTATCCAAGCCCAGTGTTGAAACCATGGATTTGATACCATTTTTTGACATCCCTAGCCACTAAGTCGAGCAACATCACTACGAAATTTCACTATACCACAACTCTCTCTTAGCTTAACAGTTACAATACTCTGTTCATGCCACTTATTCATGCAAAAATAATACTAAACATTATGTGTCTATAAGCACACCAATGACATATTTTATCCATACGCATATTATTGTAGAAATAACCATAAAAGAATACATGCACTAATCCAATCAAAACCATAGATGTAACAGTATATATAAATACATAGCATTGGAATGAACATGGAATAAATACTTATCTTTTAATTGAGATCCACTAACCGTGTGTAGACCTTCCACGAACCTCCCAGGCTTAGACCACATTTCTCATCACGCTCAACAGTGGGTCACCCCCGAGATGGGACTAAGCTCCACCCAGGGCAAAGGAATCCTATACTAGGCTGAGGTTACAGGAGGCTACATAGTGAAGCTAGAAGGATTCTCTCCAAGAGACTTCTTACGTCCACTACTCACGGATTCTCATTCTCCACATGCCTGTTCCACCCCCGGAATATGCACCTTCATTGTTCTGTTGGATTACTGAGAGGGGGGGTGAATCAGTAATAGATAAATTTAATACTTTTTAGCCATATAATCCAAGTGTTATATCAATGAAGCATTATCATCCAATAATTGTAGAGTAAATAAGAAATGAACAAATGAACAAACATACACATATACAATACACCAGTTTTTTACGTGGAAATCTAAATCGGGAGAAAACCACAAAATATTTTTTCTTATATGTCTTGAAGAATTACATTCATTGGAAGCACCAACTTCCTTTGCTTTCCAGATGCAATTGGAAGGAGGCTCCAACCCCCTAGTTTCTCAGTCTACAACCTGAGGGAATATCCAATTCCCCAATTCTATAGCTACAACTAGAAGGAGGCTACAACCCCCTATGTTCTTTGGCTACAACCGGAAGGTGGCTGCAACCACATGTCCTTGCCCCGTCCTGCCACCCTGAAGTAGAAGTAGAATGATGGAACCACTGTCAACCTATCACTATGAGATATAATGCTGTAAACCTGTACCAATAAATATAAACCATGCATCAACCATGAATCAACCTTTACCTCAACCTGAATCAACTTGTATCATAAACAAGTGCATCAACCATGCACCAACCTGTACCAAATAACCTGTAATCAACCTATACCATAAACAAGTGCATACAACCATGTACCAAGTATGTACCAATCATGTGTCAACTACTCATCAACTATGACTCATCAATATGTACCAACATCATCAACTATACACCTCATGTACGTGCCAACTCATCAACTACTTGTCTCAACCTTGTACTCAACATGTACCTCAACCAAAATCCCTCATCAATTTCATCATCCAAATCTGATTTGTAGCTCTGTAATAGATCTGGTCTATATGATCANAACAACCCTAACTTGAAGTAATCATAACTTTGTACCTGTAATGTATAAATATCTGAAATTGATACACAATAATCTTCAGTGTTTTTTATGCAATTCCTCTAGGTGTCACTACTTGGAACCTCTCAGAAAAGGAGTTATAGAAAAAATGGCATACCTTGTTGAATTTTGGCTTATTCTAGAGAGAGACCTTGTAGAGAGTGCCCTGCACGGAATATTTTTTGAATTGATCTGAAATGGGTACAAAAAATACCAAATATTGTACCCTAACCAACACATTTGGTTTCACTGAATTTTGATCTGTTATGAAGAAGTTATGACATTTTTACCCGAAACACCTCTTTTTGACTAGTTTCAGGACTAGCCAAAAACCCTATTTTCCACGGAGTGTAACTACAAAAATACAATGACCCAAAAGATGAATTTTTTACCACAAATACTTGGATATGTTTTCTCAATAGAATAGAAATTTCATGGTCTGAATCATTATATAAAACAAGTTATAGCGAAAATGGTGAGATGACCTGTAAATAACATACCTTATAAAGCACCATCAAAAGAATTTATCCTTCCTTGCATTTTGGCCTTCTTTTCTTCACCTTCCCTTAGAATTTCGGCTTATATATCCTTGGTTACCTCATACAACTATAGATATTCAATATTCTCAAGTGTGATTAAAATGATAGAGCCTTGCCTCTTATTT